>CAEFZX010007773.1:0-113133 GCA_903066825.1 Alfaro cultratus
TTTAAACGGAGTAGACTTCTCTGCATAAGGAACGTGTTCAAAAGCAGTACACGGTTCTGGAGAAGAAAATTGTACAAAGGGTCCAGTTTCTGGAGAAGGAACTTCTACAAAAGTAGCACAAGGTTGAGAAGGAATTTGTACAAAGGCAGGACAAGGTTCTGGAGTAAATTTTTGTCCTGCCACATTTTTCACTAAGGACTTAATCGCTTTTCCAGGAAATGATTTCAACTGCCCATCGTCATTGTCAGTTGATTCTGACCTCCGGGTCTTTAGAGGGATGGAAATATTTGAGACATGGTTTTGTAATTTTTTGAAAGCAGTGCGTACATCATGGTTTGCTAAAGTGCTCGGCAGACTACAAGTTACCGGATTAGCACGTTGCACATTTTTCACTAAGGACTTAATCACATTTTGAGGAAATGATTTCAACTGGCCATCATTAATGACAGTTGATTCTAAGCTTTCTGTCTCTGGCAAGATGGAAGCATCTGAAACCTCACTTTGTAATTTTTTTATGGCGGTGCATACATCTTGGTTTTGAAGAATACCTGGCACATTACAAGTTACTGGACTAGGATGTGGTACTGCCACATTTTCCGTTAAGGACTTAATCAGTTCCTGAGGAAACGATTTTAACTGGTCATCGTCAATGTCTGTTGATTCTGAGCTTTGTGTGTCTGTAGAGATGGAAATATTTGAAATCTCGTTTTGTAATTCTTTAAATGCAGTCCGCACCTCTTGGTTTCCAAAAGTGTCTGACACACTACAAGTTGCTGGATCAGGACGTTGTACTGCCACATTTTCCATTAAGGACTTAATCAGTTCCTGAGGAAACAATTTTAACTGGCCATCGTCAATGTCTGTTGATTCTGAGCTTTGGGTGTCTGTAGAGATGGAAATATTTGAAATCTCGTTTTGTAATTCTTTAAATGCAGTGAGCACCTCTTGGTTTCCAAATGTGTTTGACACACTACAAGTTACTGGATCAGGACGTTGTCCTGCCATATTTTCCATAAAGGACTTAATCAATTTTAGGGGAAATGAGTTTAATTTTCCATCATCAATGACAGTTGATTCTGAGCTTTGAGTGTCAGGAGAGATGGAAGTATCTGAAACCTCACTTTGTAATTTTTTGAGGACAGTGCGTACATCTTGGTTTTCAAAAATGTCTGCCACATTACAAACAACTGGATTTGGATGTTGTCCTGCCGCATTTTCCATTAAGGACTCCATCTGTTTTAACTGGCCTTTTTCAACGTCAGTTGATTCTAAGTTTTGGGTCTCTGGAGTGATGGAAATATTTGAAACCTCATCTTGTAATTCTTCAAAGGGAGTGCACACCTTTTGGTTTTCAAAAGTGTCTGGCACACTACAAGTTACTGGACTAGGCTGTTGTTCTGCCGCATTTGTGGCATGTTGTCCTTCCATGGAGGACTCAATCAAGCTCATAGGAGATGGTTTTAACTGGTCACCTTCAGTGACAGTTGCTATGCTTTGGGTTTCTGGAGGGATGGAAATATGTGAAACCTCATTTTGTAATTCTTTGAAGGCAGTGTGTACTCCTTGGTTTTCAAAAGTGTGTGGCGACTTCAGCATCCTCTGAAAAAGTCTCTTGAAAAAATTTTCAGACGTTTTCCTCGCAACTGTGTACAATTTCTCTGAAGCACTTACCTTTTTCAGAGCCTCATCTGTTTTTGCCATATCAGAGCTGCCAGAGGGAAGCAGATGATGAACGTCAGGAGAAACAGGCAGCTCGTTTTTATTACGGTATCTTAGATGAAAGTAGATCTTGCGAGTCAGTTTTTGGGCAAGTCTCTGAGTTTCAAGAGAGGCTGTCATTTTGTGAACTCTTCTATCTAAACTCTCTTCAGATTCATAAACCCTTCTGAGTCTATCCAGCAATGAGTTGAGCTCTGCACTGATACTGTCAAAATCGATTCCAGAAAGCTGCTGGTTTTCCATGAAGATATCAAAGCGTGTGATGTTAGAGGAACTTGATGTTACCGACTGAGAAGTTTCAGGATCCATCGTCCACAATTTTCTGTCAAAGCTATATTGTCTTTCTAACTTGCTTCCTGGTTTTCTACTGTTTTTTGTCTTAAAACAGCAGATTGATGCTAAACTTTTCTGGGTGTTGTGTCCAACAGAAATGAAGTAAATTCGAATTACTATTGGTTATGTTAAGCCAGTGACTATGACTAGTAAAGGCTTTTGGCCTTTGCGTGTCGCTTGGTGACAAGACGTCATAGTTCATGACGTGTTCAAAAGCAAATCCGATTTTAAAAGATACGCCATAAACAGGCAGACGTGAAAGGTCAAAAATAAGGTACAATAACGCCCAGAATAGCGTCAGTATTAAGTTAATCTGGCCATTGCCTTCTGTTCTGTCAGATTCCTTGATAATGGTCTAACTGGTTAACTGCTAAGTCAGGACGTCATACAGCTGTTAATAACAAAGTGTATGACGATCTAACTTCTACGTTATGGCGTCATGTTGAAGATTAAATAAAAGCAAATGGTAATCACAGCGTATACCTGTCTGTCTGACAGACAGCCGTTAGTTTGTGCTAGGCGTATGGCGATCTGATGACGTATCCTGACAGAACACCGGTGTTCTGTCAACTTTTTTTTTTACCCGGAAACTAAAAGAGTTTTTAATTCCTTTCAAAGTAAAAGCTGAGCGTTGTCTCAATACATGCTTGACGCTTTAACTCTTTGTAAGTTAACATTTTATTTATTTATTTTTGCAAGTTGAATTGTAATGAATTGAACATTTACTTAAAATATAAATAAACTCCCCATTTTAGCAATAATTTCTGAGAGATCCTTGGAAACAACCGTTCTAGCTAATTTGACCTGGAAGACGACTCCTGGTCTTCTACAGTAGAAACGGCAGCTTTTGAATCGTGGAAATCGCCGTTTATTAATCATAAGTCATGATTTGTGCTGAGGATGAAGACGACCCGTTTCCTGTCGATGATGACTGCCTGTCCACTGAGACATTTTCACAGGAGACGGTGTACAGGCTGATGGGCGAAGAACTCCGGATAAAGCAGCTTTTCGGGGCCAACCTCGGCGTGGCTGCTCCTGTCTGGGAAGCTGTAAGAGCGGATGTCACTAAGCCAAAGCTTTCTGCGATGCGTGGGTTAGAGAAGTTGTGTGGTAACTGCGTGACTGGGTCCACAGGCGCTGCACTTATGCCGCTACTTGGAGGATCAGTCCGTGGAGCTCAGAGGAAGGCGCGTCATAGAGCTGGGAGCAGGAACTGGGGTGGTCGGTATATTGGCTGCTCGTCTGGGTAGGCTAGAATTCATTCATTCATTCATTCATTCATTCATCAGTATATTCACTAATCCATTCATTCAGACAAAGTGCTTTATGTACTCATTCATTTTATTAATTAGTCCATCCTGGAATCGATGCATATATTCGTTTATTTATTCATTAGTCCATTCATTTATTATACATTCATTATATTTCATTAATTAATCAATTAATTAATTCCTCAAGGCATTACTGCAGTCATTCATTCAGTCATTCATGAGTTAATCAGTTAATTCATGACTCTCAGGCCAAGAGAGTCATGGAACTTGACTAAATGTCATGTTTTTATTGTTGTTTTTATTGTTTTTTACTGTTGATTCTATGTTGCATTATGTTTCTGTTTTTGATATGATGTAAAGCACTTTGAAATGCCTTGCTGCTGAAATGTGCTATACAAATACAATTTGATTGATTGATTGATTGATTGATTGATTGATTGATTGATTGATTGATTGATTGATTGATCTCTTTACTGAACTTTTACTGACTGCCCACTAGATGGCAGTGTATTACAGTAGAGTCCAACAAAGTGGCTTTCATGCAAATAAAAAATGCCTACCTGATTTTAAGAAAACAAAATGTTATTGTTGAAAACTGCAAAAACAATATCAACTGTGATTAAGCAGCTAGCTTGCTGCTTCTTCTGTCTTTTCTTTTCTCTTTTTGCAAATATATGATTGGCAAGCAGAGTTTTAATGAATGGCCCCAGAAATATAACAGGGTACACAATGTTTTACCTCAGCAGTCCTTTGCATTAATATTTGCATTAATTAATACTCATTGATGCTACAGTGATGAATGTCATTTGTTTTATTGTGCGTCAAAATAGACACACAAACACTCATAAAACAAAAAGGCTTTTTAATACCAAACTATTTAGGGACAAAATGCATTAATTTCTTTTAAAATTAGAAAAAGCATCAAATAAGATTTTATTAAAAATGAAAGTAAGAACAGATAAAAAGTACAGTCCACCTGTGTTTAAAAACCAAAAGGTAGTGCAAAAGACAATATTAAAACGGTAGTTTATGGTTAAACCTGGACGAACTTTTGACTGCTTCTAACAGCATAAATCAGGAAGAGGGTATTATGTCCCAGCATTACTTATAAACTTTCACAAAGAAAGCTCATTTAAAAGGCAGCATGTCTCAAAATGATGTAAAACAGCCTATTATAACTTAAAGGTTAGAAACACAGAGACTTATTTAGGAAAACATAAGATTCTTTACATCTCGTCAAAAAGAAAAAAAAGTCCCGAGCTCTGAACAGGAACACAGATCAAGAAAATCAACAAACAAATCTCACCTCCATGCTCGATAAAGCTGGTCATTACAATCAACTTAATATTAAATCTTCAACTATCCTTTGATTTCAGGGTAATTTGCCTTGGTGATCTGCTATGTTAAAATTTCATGTCCAACATATTGCAGACAAATCTCTTCACAATCATTTCTATTTGCTTCATTACTCATCAGTTTGGTATAAGTTAAGCATTTCTTGTTTTTCACAACCTAAACGGCAATAAAGACAAGTTCTGAGACTTTCTGGATGTCTTCAGACTCATCCGATTGAGTTTTCATCTGCGTCACATGATGCTGTATTGTCTTTCAGGTGCAGAGGTGACCGTCACGGACCTCCCTCTGGCTCTGCCACAGCTTCAGGCAAACGTCTCTGCCAACGTTCCCCCTGCCGGCTGGCCTTCTGCCCCTCCCACTGTCCTCCCTCTTTGCTGGGGGAAGGACCACTTAACCTTCCCCTCCGACTGGGATCTGGTGCTCTGTGCGGACATCGTCTACCTGCCAGAGACATACCCTCTGCTGGTGGAGACGCTGGCTCATTTGTGTAAAAACGGGGCCGTGGTGTATCTCTCATCAAAAATGCGCACAGAGCACAGGACTCAGAGTTTCTACGAGGAGTACCTGCAGAGCAGATTTGATGTGGAGCTTGTGCTTCGCGATGACAAGCAAAATAATAATATTTACCGTGCGTCCAAGAGAGCAGAGGAATAACAAGGGAAAGAGCTTAATAAGAGACTGGACAGAAAACAGTTTTTGTTTACAACAAAACAGTAAAAGCAACAAAAATTGTATTAATCTCTGGGTTTATGCTAGAGATTTAAAGAAAGGATTTGCTACAGAGAACATTGTTGTTTTCATGTGCTTGCAAGTATTATTGAACCTGAAATTTATGGAAGCTGTTGATTTTTAACTTAAGTCTTAATGTTTAATTTTTCTACAATGTTCAAACAAATTTTGCTCCAAATGTTTTTTTTTAATAAAAAGTAACTTAAGGCTAATCTTTATCTCTTGGAATATATAAATAAATTTTACAGATCCAGAAGCTTTTCAGTTCTCATCACTGCCTATTGCTATGCGTTTGTTTCGCATTTTGAAACAACCGCCTAATTAATGTATGCGCGCAATAACACATTTTTAGACACTGACATTCTTAGCGACATTATTTTTAATAAGTTATTAGAAAATGTCAACACAAAGTTGCTCTCCTCCCAAACTGTGCTGTCAGACATCAACAGATGTCCCTCCCCTGCAGCCGCCTGTCGGTCCTTCATCCCCTCTGTCCTGCACTCTGCTGATGTGCAACTTTTCTGTTCAGGAAAGGAAAGCCTGTTTGTTACGCTGGAGAGTTTCAAAGAAAGGGAGACGACCCGACTGCTGCCGGCCACTCCCTAAGCTACAATTCACATAACAAAACAACAGATTTCTATCTGCTTGCTGGCCCAGCACCTCCCACGCGACTGTCCCAAAAAACACTAATCACTTGTTTTTGTTGATGCTTCATTCTTGTAATACCTCATTACTGTAGCAACTATTGGTGATAGGATAAATTAAAAAAAACAACTAATTGCACATATGGGATGGGATTAATAGGCTTTTTACTGATTTAACATCCTTTTTTGTGTATAATCAATGCGAATAAAAAAAATAAATGAATGCCTCTTTAAATAACATTTTTATTATCAAGTTTCAGAAACATGGGAGACAAATAATCATTAAGACAATTAAGAGTATATTTGAAATATTAATTTAAGGTTTAAGATAAAGATTTAGGCAAATTTAAGCGTAAATAATTGAGGAAACGTCTGTTAATTTTTAAAAAGGCTTAAAATTGTACTATTTAAAAATTGCCACATGAGCAGAGGATGGGCCCTTAATTGTATGGCTGTTTGCGTGTGTGTGTGTGTGTGTGTGTGTGTGTGTGTGTTTAAAGAGTGGGAGGAGGACAGAGAGCCACCATCCCCTAAAACACTTTTGTCCTGTTTGGACTTCATTATTCATCGCCTCACCTCAGGAACAGCTAGGCTAAGGTTTCTGAGAACAGCAGCTGAAGGTATGTGTTAAAGCTCGTTTGGGATGCAATATCTAAAATGTGTTACTTTAAACTTCTCAGTCTGTATTTGCTTACTTTAAATTGTGTCATATGAAGCAAATTAACCTTAAATATATGTTTTCTTTTGTAACGCTTGAGATCTGTACTTGGGAGCAACTGATGGAGTTTTGGTTGGACAATCAGGGTCAGTCGCAGATGTACTCCAGATTTGGGACTCTTCCTGGGAGAAATTGTGCAAACAGGTGAGTTAAACGAAAAGAATATAAAAACTTTCAGTTAGATGATGCTTAAAAAAAGTGTTATTTTTTTACTATAGTAGAAAAAGTGTTTTAAAAATATAATAATCCAATCACTTAAACTGAACATTTTGAAAAACTGAATACAGCTATGTTGTGTTCCAAACATTTTAATCTGACCAATATGAGGCAAATAGGATGTTGCCTATAACTCAAACAGTAACATTTAAACTAAAAGATGAGAAGATTCACGAGTAATATAATATGAATTATTATGTATGAATTTTTTTGCATAGCATTAAGTTATAAATGATTCGCAGCTGGCTGAATCTTAAGGTAAATGCATTTAACACATTCCAACTCTTTGTTTTCCAAGTTGAATTTAATTTGAATTTTTTCACCATTTTACTCACAGCTATCATGAGAGACGGCAGGCGACCTATAACACACTGTGCTATGGAGAGCAGCAGGATCAGGGAAGGGAGTGCAGTGACTGGACGGTACCAGGATCAAGAGTAGGAGGAGCTCTACAGGAATATACCAACTGGACTGACCCCGAGCCGCCCGACTCCTCTTCTCCAAACTTTCCCTTCATTTTACACCGTCATGAACAGCGCCACCAGGACCTGGGGGAGTATCGGCAACACAACCCCAGAGACAGAGAGTGGGCGCCTCACGCAGCTGCAAGGGACTACGACAGAGGATTTCTGAGAGATGCATGGCCAAAGCGGTGGGACCAGAGTCAGCCTGCCCGTTACAACAGAGATGTTTCTGCTAAGAGGAACGACAGCAGCTATCGAGAGCTGGAGGCCTGGGCAGCCCGGTACAGTCACTCGCTGCCAAGGAGGAGACGCTTAGAAGCAGAGTTACGAGAGGCCGTCCAAGGCCAGTCGGAGAGAGAAAAACTTTTGACACATCCTGAAGTTCAGCTACAATACAACCAGCTAAATCGAAGCAGCAGAGCGCATGGGCTGTGGGACAAAGCAGGACCTCTTACTACTGACCCAAACCACATGAAGGGAAATACTGAATACCAATCAAGGGTACTGGACAAACCTCCTGGATATATTGGACCTCCTCCCTACAACAGGCCACACAAAAGTCCACCTCTGATGCACCATTGTGATTTTGGCAGGCAGCTGGTTGGGAAGAAACAAGCAGATTGGTCACAGCCAACTCTCAGAAAGTCAGATGTCCTTTTAGATTTGGAAACCAAGAGGAAAGTTGAGAAAGATGTAAGTAAAGTCTGCCCTGGACTGGAGGAACTAGAGTTCAGCAAACATGAGAGGGATGCTTTACAGGGAGTTGGTTCCATTGATACACAGAAACCTGAAGGCATACTGGATGAAGAACCACAAACAGTTCAGAAGTCAGACACGGAGAAGGAAGAAATCTGTAAGGTCATAGAAGGAAGGAAGTTCAGACTAAAGAAAAAGACAGGAGGGATGACAATATTCTGCCTTGTGTCTCGAATAGCTAGCCCCACTGAAACCACATCTTTACCAGTATGCAGCATCCAAAGCACAGAAAGCATCCAAAGCACAGAAATAGGAGAGCTTTCGAAAGACAGACAGGTTGGCAACCAAGTGAACAAGATTGCTGATGATGTGGACTTCAGAGCACACACACTAACAGAGCAGTCAGATAAAAAGACCCCCGGATGCAGGGGAAAGGTTATGCCTAAAGATGGCCTACCAAACAACGTTTTCCTGGAAAAACCTGGATTTGTATCTCAGTCTGTGGAGCCTGTGTTGACCAGATATCCTTTATGGAGGGAGCCTAGTTCCAGTTCCAAGGCAGAAACTGAGAGCCTCAACACAAACTGTTTGAAAGAGACAAAAGGAAGCGTCTTGAACCAGGATGAAGGTGGGGATGTAAGAATCCAATCAACGGACTTTGAAAAAAATAAAGTAGACATTGCTGAGAACACTGAGGATATGAAAGGTCTACTGGTGATAGACACCAGTTGTGTTGTTGTCAAAGTGGAGATGATTCCTTCACCAAAGAAGGAGCAAGTTCACTATTTGGACTCCACAGCACATGATGAAGGCAGAACATCCGAATCCAACTCTCAGGTTCATCAAGATGTTGCAACTGATCCAAGCAATGAGACCTTGCAAAGGTATGAAGACCCTGAAGCTGATCTGGATCCAGTACTGTTGAAGAAACAGGAAGAGAAAGAGAGTGACAATTCCCTGTTTGGTGTGCAGTCTTCTTTGGTTTCTGAAAGGGAAACTCTGGAGGAGCGCGCTGAAAGAATCCTTGGAATACCTCTGCAGGATGATGAACAGCAAACTGATGATGAAGAACCACTGATTAATCTGTGCAAGGAGGAGCAGAGTGAGGAGGCTGAACCACCTGATTCAGGGCAAACTCTAGAGGATACAGCAGAGGTTCTCCTAGTGGACAAAGATGACAATAGAAAGCTGCTAACAAGTGAAGATAATAAAGATTTTACAGCATCTCAACAGCCAGCCAACAGCATGACTGAAGACGATAACACTGAGTCCCAACTTGAAACAAACAATGCTTCAACCAAAAATAAATTGAAGAAAGAAAGAGGGGGTGAATTCACTTGTGGTGAAAGTGAAAATGAAGAGCATCTTGTTGATCTCAGTAGTACTTATTCACTTTCTTCAGGTTCATCAGACTCAAGCATACAGGAAGGTGCTGATTCTGAACTGGATTCACAAAGTGCAGACCCAACTCCTCACTCTGATGCCTCACCTCCTCTTTTCCCTGAATCACCCGATTCTCCTTTAAGCTCCACTCTCAGTGAAGAGCATCTCCCAAGCCCTCCTCCTCTGGAAGTACTATTCCTAGAAGCTGATATGGAGAGTGGTGCCGAGCCAAAGCATAGTGGGGATGAAATGTCAGACTTGGCTGAAAACGGGTCCTTGGTCACAGAAATGAAAGAAGTCTTGCCACATCTACACAATTACCAATGTGATGACACTTTTTGTGTCACTAAGGAGCAAACAGCTGAGAATGATTCATCTAGAGCTGAAACAAAGTATGAAGATCTCAACATTTCAGCTCAGCAGCTTAGATGTCCCCAAACTGAAGGTGCCACTTATGCAAACAAGGACCAGGATCTTCAACTATCCGACAGTAATTTCTCTGATCCTACAGTTCAAACAGGTGAGGACAATGAAGAAAATCCAAGAACTTGTGAATCAGAAGATTACAGCTTCTTACCAAAGCATGATTTGAAGGACAATGTTTTGTGCAAGACAGAAAAAGATGCGACTCTGGAACCAAGCCAAATAAATCTAGATCTGACTGCAAGTTCCTTGAAAGAAACAACAAGCAATGAGAGAGATGAATTCACTCAAACTCAACTAAACACCTTCCAAAACTCACAAGATGAATGCCTTGACGATACCTGTCCTTCATCTGGTGAGGTCTTAAACAAGTTCCTAATCTCTGATATTTCATCTTCCCCACAAGAGCCTGACAAAGATCTCTTCGAAACTGAATCAACTGAGTGTCCTCTAAGCATTGACATCACTGCTGCTCGAGACATTGTGGGAAATCCCTCTAATTCTTTTTATCTGGATTCCTGTGAAGAATCCAGCCAGTTGACAACTTTTCTTTCCCAAGAGGAAGACGTTTCTCCAAAGTTCTCTCCAACTTCTGCACAAAAGAGAGCATCTCAGTATCCTAAGTCCCTGTTGGATGTGGTAAGTCGCATCAGGAAGCACACAGCACCTGACTCCGAGAGCGAAGAGGAGGAAGTGAGCGAACAGTGGGATCTGAGTTGTCTAGATGTGGTGGCAGACACAAAGTCTGAGAAGAACTTCTCTAATGAGCTGCAGGCAGTTTTGAAGCACAACACAGGGCAGGCGGACAAAGAACCAGAGGGATATGCTGAAGAAGACACTATGTCCTGCAGCAGCCACGTGTCTGAAGGCACTATTACTTTAGGGATGGAAGAAATAACACTCTCTGGTGAGGTGAAAGAGGAGTATGACGCTGTCGAACAGGAACTAAGATGCTCCAGTGAAGAAAAAGATGAAACCCAATCGGAAGAAAGTGAAGAAGAAGAGGACAACATAAATACTTGTGGTTCTAGTGAGGAGAGTCTGGTGGAGGTAGATCAAGAGGTCAGTGATGTGTTGAGTTAGACTAAAAAGATATCCAACAAACAGTGCCTTGCAAATGTATTCTAACCCCTTAAACTTTTTCATATTTGGTAACATTACAACCAACAACTTCAGTATGTTTCACTGGGACTATCTACTACACCCCAAAGTTAAGCATAACTGAGAAATGGGAGGATAAAGACATATGGTTTTAAGTTACAAATAAAAACAAATTTGGCATGTGTCTGCATGTCAAGTGCATGACAAATACGTTTGACATACGCCTACATACTCTGATATTCCTAAATAAAATCCATAAAATGGCCACCAGAAGTTACTTTATTAGTGAAGTGCATAATTTAATCTCAGTAGGATCCAGCTGATCTGAGGTTTCTTAGAGAACATTAATGAACAATGAGCCTCATGATGGCCAATGAACACAGTAGACAGATCAGTGAGGAAGTTGTAGAGAGATTTAAAGTAGGAATAGGTTATAAAACACCATTCTGAGCTTCCGGAAAGGTCAGGGTGAAGTCATTCACTTCATACTGTAAATCCTATTTTTTTTGGAAGAATGGCAAGGAGCCATCCTTTTTTTTTTTTTAAGAAAGCCACAAGAAGTTGTCGTGTTTGCAAAGCACAGCAAACAATGAAGAAGGTGCTCTGGTCAGATGAGGACATAATTTGACTTTTTGGTCAACATCCAAACTGTATCTGTAGTTGCTGAGAAAGACTCCTCTCTCTCTGAACACACCATACCCCTGGTAAAACATGGTGGTTGGTGATTTTCTTCAGTAGGAACAGGGAAAATGGTCAAAGTTGACTTACCAAGGTAAATACAAGGCAGCAAACCTATTCAAAAAAGCAAAATACTTGAGAGTAGAGCAGAGGTTTACAACAATCCTAAACTTACATCTAGAGCTGCAATACCAAGCATCACTTTCCTTCCAATTTCCTATTTCTTTATTTTATACCACACAGTTATGCATAACATTTTAGCTGTAAATATTTCAAGGAGTGAGGATATTTTTGCAAGTCACTGTACAATATCGTTATTTTATCCATACTGTTAAAAGTAATTTTAGAGGTTTTATAGTTGATTGTTGAGTGATAAAAACAGAAAATAGAATGTTTGCTTAGGTTTCAGTGTGGAGAATGAGATGTTTATGAGATGATTCAGATTATGTCTTGAGTCTAGAAATAAAGGCTGAACTCATGTTGAGGTCATAGAAATATATTTGAAGAGAAAACAGATTCTGAAATTTATACAAATGTGGAAATTTCAAGTCACTTGTGAAACAGTTTTTCTTTTTTTTTTTTAAATAAAAGCCAAAATGTAATTTTTGTACATTCACTATCAGCATAGCATCATAAACACAAATGACTCTATTGATATAACAAGGGTTTGGTATAATTATGTTGACAGAGGAACTAAACTTAAATATTCACATGACCATACTTAAATTTATCCAATAAATATTAAGTTTTTTATGTCCTAATCAAAAAATGACAAATAACACAATATGTTATGAATGTAAAAGAAATAAATTTACTACTTAACATCTTTTTGCTTCATTGAAGCAAAAATGTAGGTGAATTAAGACAATTAAACATAAGCCAGAAATCTTAACACAAATTTTCACTCAGATGTAAACAGACTCAGCAGTTTTGATGAAAATGTTGTTTTTTTTAAACTTTTTTAAATCATCTGTTTGTTAGTTTTTATAGCGAAAAAGCTGAAACTGAAACATGGACATACTTTGCCTGTTAAAGATTGAAGAAACAGTCTGGCTTACTGACATGAAGGTTTTCTTCTAATGCTAGCCATTTGTAATCCAGGTTGGAGAAAAACTACCACATCAAAATTAAAAGAAATTTCATATTGGTAAACATGAGCATAAAATACTGGTATATGTTGGTGGATTCATAACTCCATCTGTAAAACAGTATATGCAGTCTGTGCACCATTTAACTGAATTGTGAGTTATTACAATCAGATTGTGCAGTTATTGGGGAGGTACTTTTCAAGACGTAAGGATTACTCAGGAAAAAATTTGCCATGGAAAACCTAACTTCACTTAAATCAAATTTATTTGTACATTTTTAATCTTTAAGTCAATCTTTAATAGACTAATTAAAGAAAAACAAGACAGGAAAGCCTCAAATTAATGCTATAAATCAGGACAGACAAATGAACTTTAAGTGTAATTTAAAATTTCCAACAGGACACTAAATATTAATTCTTATTGTTCACAGTTTGAGTTTAATGAGGAGTGTTTGATGGGAATGAAAGAAACAAATATATAACATACAGTAACTGGATGGGTAACCAAAAACAACACAGCATAATTAGACGGCAAGTGCTCCTAAATTCTCTGTGATCTTATATAAAAAGATTTGTTTACATCTTGAGGCAATGTCATGAGACTTTACAGCACCAGGAGATTTGGTTTGTGTCAGAGGTCGCTGCTCTGACGAGAGAATATCAAAGCTCATCATGGGGAATGTTTAAGGCGTGGTCACACAGGTCTGCAAGGCACACAAACAACAACAAAAAAACAACATTGAAATTACACAAACATACTGTGGCTCAAATTCACAAAGAGGAGCAAACCAAATGGTGACCATACCTGTCCTTTTACTGCAGAGTTTGTCTTTGACATTATCCATTTCATGAGCGAAGAATTCGATAATTTCATCTTCGTGATGTTCGACAATTGTTTCACACTTCAGAAAAAAATTAAATAAGAGCACAACTCTTAGTGAATGTCTTAACATGATTTGTCTTCTTATTAATGAAAGAATGATTAAATTAAAGTCAATAAACATCATGATTAGTTTAAAAACTTGTGTAGAAGTTCTTCAACTTTGCAAGAGGGCTAAAGAGAAAATTATACTCACTGCAAATTTTAAACTGGATGTCGCTCTTGAGTCCAACGCGGCCTCTGAGAGGTCCATGGCCTCACCGGTCCGAGACTTGACCCTGATGTAGGACTTCCTGTTTGTGGACGGATCTGTGCGCTCTCCGTAGTCCTCCATCCTCTCACACACACTCTCCATCAGATCCAGGAGGTTTCCTTCTGAGCGTGCCAGGGGAACCTGTTTGCAGCAAAGATCACACAAAAAAAATCACAAACTAACCACAAAGGGACTGGCTATGCCCAAAAAGAGGTCTGCTCGGACATAATATTAGATAGGATAAGAAAACAAACATACGTTTTGATTAATTTAATCCTTCAAGGCAATAGTTTAGTTGCACCGCCTGTTCACAACAGCACTGCTCTGAAATGACCCTCTTACCTCTCTGATGGACTGACTCCCATCCGGATTGATCCTGAAAGATCCAGTCTGGATCATTTTCTTTGGATCTACCTGGGATATGGCCCACTCCATCTCATCAACCAGAGCCCTGCAGGCTGAGCAGAACACAGGAACATGAGGAGTTTTCTGAATTTGTTGTGAAAACTGATCAAGTGGACAAACAGATACCTCCACATCTGATGTCCTGTCCTTGTCTGGCAGCGCGGCTGAAGCTCAGGAGGAGAAAGACAACTACACAAGACGTGAGCAGGCGAGCAGCTTCCCTCATCTTATCTCTAAACATAGAGATGCCACTTTATCGCCAGCAGACACATCAATACATTCAGAAACCGCAACAGGTTCACTGCTAAAACTCTCTACTCCCGTCTCATCTTTATTATTCTGTTCTCTAACCTAACCCTAAGCGAAGTTTAATCCCTTTTTCGTTTAACTTACCTGTTTCTGGAAGCTTCTCGGGATGAACTTCTAGGCTTTTCCAAGCTGTTTCAAAGCCTTCGGTGAAATGTGGTGACGTAGCAACGGAGTAGCTCTCACCGCTCGACACATACCGGACAGCACCCCCGCGTGGCCAGGAAGATTCCAGCAGCTCCACTGTTACCAGGGCAACCTCAAGGAAGCCTAGCAACCACACAGAAGTTTGAACAGTTAGAGTTAAACGACTTTCATATAATCCTCAACCACCCTATATTTAAGTTTCTCAAATGTACAGTCTGGTAAGTTTTCGCAACGGTATGTTATGAGAATTTAGCCTCTTTCTATACAAGCCAATGTGTTTTTTCCTATAAGCAGAAACTAATATTATTTTCTTCCCATTCAATCTCAAGTGCTATCACTGAAATAAAACACTGCACACAGGGACAAACAAATCCACTCAGTCAGATTTGGACATAATTTGGTACAGGTACCTCAGTCACTCAATTCACTTTGTGTAGCACACTATAGATGTTTATACATTTTCAAGCCTGTGATGATTTTCCACAATTATGGATGATGAAAAAACATGACATATGATTCAATTCAGACCAACAAAAATACTTTATGATACAGAAATGTGGGCTTAATGAAAAGAATAATATCTGGGTAAAAATCTTCTTTCAAAAAGTACTTTTAATTTGACAAATGGGCCTCATCAGAATATTCAAATTTATTGAATAGAACTGTATAAATTATTCTATTTGTAGACTCAAACTCAAATGTTTTTGAATAGTCCAGGTAAAGTATCAATTTTATATAAGTTCTAAACAATTTTAAACTTAACTTACTTAACAACATGATGTTCGGTTGTATGAACGGTTACTTTCTACAGTATATTAACAGTCCATCAGTACAACTCCCTTATTTCTGAACTCCAAAGGTAATATTCCTCACCTTCACCAATGAATCAGACTTTTTGTTGTACTGACAAAGTATTAAACAAACTTGACATCCACCCCAGATTTAATTTGTTTCTGGTGTTGTTTACTACAAAACACACACACAATAAAATTGTAGATATATTTATTTTCTAAGAAACAGCTTTTCAAAAATGCTCAACTCTTTTGGTTTGGCAAGAAAAAAAAAAACAATATTAAAACATTAGAATACAGATGGGAGAAAACCACTACTGTACAGTTTCATAAGTTCTGAAACACAACATATCACCTCAGTAGCTTTCTGTCTACAGACCAGAAGTGTGCCAAAATTAGCATAACACGGAGATCTACATGTAACATAATATAATCCAAATGCTAACATTTCAGAACATTATTAAAGACTCAACTTATAAAGCTTATGTAGGTTTTCAAATACAGCTTTCATTTTTTCTCATGTACTCAGATGCTTTAACAAAAAAAAAAATCAATTTAAAACTAAAAGTGTGCCAAACATTTGTTAGCTGAGGCACGCTGGTGAGCATAGGAGGCACTGTGGAATAAAAACATACAGAACAAGTTCAGTTTGATATTTGGTCAGGGGAAGGATGTGGATTTAATGATGCAAATCAATAGTCCACATTCACGGTTACCATGGATTATGGTACAGCTGTTAACAATTTAGTATTTCTCTTCTGCTCTTCTTCTTGTCTAGTAGCCTCTCCTTACTAGCTGCTTTTATTTTGAAAGGTCACTGCCCTAAATCTGTTACGTCTAATTTCTCTGAATGCACGTTAGTCCATCTTTTAAATTAAATAATAATAATAATAATAATAATAATAATAATAATAATAATAATAATAATAATAATGCTAATAATAATAAAAATCATACAACAACTCTAAGTTACAAGTACTCTGTAGGATGTATGTATGTATCGCCCCATGAATATCACAGCAGTTCACTTTAGCTGCCAGTTTTTCCAACACACATTTGTTTCTAAGTTATTTGCTGGATTTTTTTCGGTAACAGACTGCACAAAGTTGGGGAAATCAAAACAAGCTAGTGTATCTTTTCAAGACATCTAGACCAATTGAAACATTCGAAACAGAAAAGATGCACAGCTAGAAACAGAAATACACATTTTTAAAATAAAACTTAACTGACCTCAGGTAAAAAGATGGAAGCAGAAACATGGGTAAAGAATTTATCCATCAGAGTAAAACACTGTTGCAGATTCGTGAAAAGAGTTAAATTAAAGGGAACGTGCGAAGAATGGGAACACATAGTGAATTGTCACTTTGGTTGTGTTTTCTAACAGTTGAAGTGATTTATTGCATATTATTATTATTGAAACTCTAATGAAATACCTGAAGAAGCACATTTGATCTCAGCATTATCTCCTCTAACTTGTCACAAGTGATGCATGCCTAAAGCTTAATTTGACTCTTTAAAAACAAAGAATGAACAGCAGCATCACAGACTAGTATTTCTGAAAAATCACAAATTGAACATTTGAAGACAAAAACGTCGCTCCATAACTTCACGTTCTCCTATAAATACCATCCAGTTTTTGTCAACGGTTGCGTTGTGATGCTTACAATAAGACACAAAAAGTAACGGAAAGCGGCGACATGGTTTCAAACAGGAAAGACACTGCAGCTTATGTATAATAATTAACAATCTTTCAAATTAAAGTAATTTTTTTGCCAAACATAAGATATCAACTTTGTACTCTTGGAACAAATAGGTTCCTTAGATATTCAACAAAAAAAACAAAAAAACTGATATTTTCTAATATATTATTTAAAAAAAACAACAAAGGGAGAAGTGTGACCAATATATCATATATATTATATATTAAACCTTTTATCTTTTACATTCATCTTAGATATTTTAACTATGAACTTTGTCACTGTACAAATAATTTAATGTTTGATCATTCAGGTTCAAATTTTAAAAAATCATCTGGTTCTTCGTATGAAATAAAAATATAATTTAATTCAACCATGGTGAAATTTAAAAATGTTATACTTGCTAATTATAAATGATATCTGAGTTTTATTTAGCATGCTTGTATCATACTAAATCCACTAGACGTCCACAAATGTCTTTAAAATTATTTGGAGAAAAAAAAATCAAAAATCAAAGTCAGTCTAAACTAAGTGCTTAAAAACCAGATGACTTTTTTACTCATATTGAACACTCTTCTCACTTTTTACAATGACTTTGAGTTAAATATCTGATAAATAATTTATCCCAGGCTTTTGTAGCATAAAGGGCGGCAACTTGGTCCCTGACAGAGAGCTAACGTTTAAAACAACAAACATACTGCAACATACGATATGACCTGATAATGAAGGAGTAACATATTTATAAATATGTAGATAAGTATACAAAGTACTGTATGTTTTCCCTGACGGATAAAAATGTTAGATGAGAAACAAATGGCTGATAAAGAGCAGTGTGCAGTAGCCTGTTGGGAATGATGGACACCAGCATTCAAGCACTACTGTTTATCTGAATCTACTACTCTGATAATTTGCTATTGAGGTTTCATTATGTGGTTTGTTCATGAAAGGAAATGATTGAATATGTGCTGCAGTGTGTGGTCGCTAACACTAAGTGTCCTTGGCCTTATCCAGCTCCTCAGGTCTCCCTTTAGCACCCACAAA
The DNA here is from genome assembly GCA_903066825.1 of Alfaro cultratus. NCBI lineage: Eukaryota > Metazoa > Chordata > Actinopteri > Cyprinodontiformes > Poeciliidae > Alfaro > Alfaro cultratus. Next base: position 18,339 of record CAEFZX010007773.1, read on the forward strand.
CCATTTAATAACAGGATGCTGTCCAGGAAAGACGCAGCGTCTGAGATGCTGGACATGTTTAAAAGTCTCTTGGTGCGCCGTAAGGACACTTCAGCTGATGTGAGACACCGAGGGTTGAAGAGAACGTTATACTGGCCGAGCTTCAGAGGTTCCCTCCAGTCAAATCGTGCGTCTACAGTCAGAGTGCAGCACCGGACTGCACCCGGCGTCCCATTATCTCTCAGCCTGCGGATCCGTCTCCATGTCATTCAGTAGGTACAGGTCTGTGTGGCGGGACAGTCCCCCCTCCATCTGAAAGGAGAAAAAAGGTTTTATCATCAGAAAGGACGCTTCAGATTTCAAATTTAGTTTGTGGTTGGTTTTTTTTATTATACATGGAAACTAGATGAATCTGTCTTATGGTGCGGTAGAGAGGTGGTGAGGAAGACGCTGAGGACCCAGGTTGGAGTGAATGATGGTTGTTTAATGATTAAATAAATTACAAAAGCACAATAATCCAAAGTCCAGGCAGCACAGAATGAACGGAAAGCTAAGGCTCAAAACTGGTAGCGACTGGTAACAGTGGACATCTGACAAAAGACTTGACAGGAAGACAGATTGACACAACAGATTTGACAAAGAACAAGGAACACAGGTGGGTTTCAGGGAGACAATCAGGAGAAACAAGAGACAGGCGTAACTAATCAAGGGGTAGACAGGACAACACAGAGACTCCACAGAAACCTAAATAAACACAGAAAAACTCAAATTCTTCTATGAAAGAAGATACTGAAGACCCCTTCTACTATTACTCAGATTTTAAAATCAATTTATAATCAAATCAACCACTAACAAGCTGTATCTCTGTTTAACCTTTGCATAACTATAATTTGTTTTTTTGACAAGGTTGCAATGAGCATTATAAAAGCAATGGGGTTGGTTAGATTAATGTTATTAACTAATATGCTAGTATATATAATTACAGCACACTAGTAAAGGACATTTAATTTAGATTAATTGTTGTTCCTGCTGCATCTTGTATTTTATCATCGACTCAACTTTAGAAAATGAAATATCTCAACCAGTTTTATGTGTTACAAGGCAAATCAGCTTCATTTGGGTGAAATTGTGATTGTTTTTAAAGAACCAATTAGCTTACCTTGACAACATGTGTAACTTTAAATACTTTGTTTTACTTGATTACAGCTAAGCTCAAAACTATTCAAACCCCTAGCAGATTATGATTTAAATTTGTTTTTATCCATTCAAGATGTTTCTCATATGAAATGAGACAAGACTTTGTCATAATATAGCAAAACAATGTAAAAGGAGTATCAGATTTTTAAAAACAGATACTGGTATTTTGATTGTTTATTTTTGCTGTCTAACCTTTGAGGTTGGAAGGCCTCCTTGCCATCGCCCTAATCTTTAACTTCCTACACAGATTCTCTTTCAGATGCTTGGACAACTTAAAAACAGTCACATTTTATCCTTTTTTCAATAGCAAAGCGCTCATCATCTGCTAAAAACAGTTTATGGAGCTGACACCATATTATTTGCAACAAAAACCAATCCTAAGGAAAGTGACGCATCTTTCACTTGCATGTGAATTAATGTGTTATTAATGTGGCTGTTCTATGAATTTGACAGCTTCAATATTTTAATGCTTTTTTCTATAAAGGCTTTAAATCTCAGTTTTTATCAACAGCTCTGCTTTCATATTTACAGATAAACCACAGGATGTAACTGTAACACATCTATGGGGTTTCCATACATCAATGTCTTTCCTGATAAAATATTCTGTTTTGGTTTGGTGGTGATAAAAATGAAAATAAAAAGTAAAATTAATTACCATCTTTTTAAATATAATAGAAATATATTACTATATATTGGCAAGTTGTTCCAAACTCAAATACTGCTCTGCAAATACAGTTTAACTATTACTAAGTTCTCTCAATTCACCATTTATATCAGCTATAGTACAACTATACCAAAATTATCTCAATTAATCAATTTTCAATAAGTTTGTAGGGATTTCTGGTTGAATCATAACATATTTAATATGCCTTTAATTGATAGAAACAAAATGTATTTTGTTGAAGTATTTAAAGTATTTAACTATAAGTAACAATTGTGAGGTGTTTCATTTCAAAGTAAGAAAAGGGCTCTGATAAATAAAGTCTGATGAATCTGAGTTTCTCATCATGGTCATTTATTTAAACAAAAACAATACACATTGCTTGGTTTCTAAAAAAATAAATAAAGTAACTAAATTGGGATTTAATATTATCATACGGTGCAATTCAAAAACATATTTTAGATAACTCACAAATTACTTGTTTTTGTGTTAAACATACAAACTAGATAAAGATGTCATTTCAAAATTTTTCCAATTTTAATGTGAGATTTATGCTGTTAAAATAAAATAAAATAAAAACAATCATATTGTTAGTAAAACATGTGACCTTACACACAGGCTTCCAGTAATAAACTGAATTTATTGAATGTATTGTTTAACATCAGTATTCAATCTTATTTGATACACATCTAACCTGAATGTGATGAAGCAGAAATAAACCTCAGCTGCCATTTTGACTTTCCTTTTATTTAAAAGATGAAACCCTGGATTGCAGAGAGGAATCAAAAGCAGCCCGGTGGCAGCATCATAATCTGGGATTAATGTTTTCGGTTTTGTTTCAAATCGTAAAAGTTAGAAATCTGGAGACGTTTCAACAAAGTAAAGGCTTCACAAGCAGGAAGAAAAGAAAGTTTTGTAATTGTCAACCAGATTTAATTTGATCCAGAACCACGTCTGACAGAAACCCGGCGACTGTGGAGACGTCCTCACAAGACGAAGGACTTGGAGGCTTATTAAAAGGTAAAGTTTTAAAGTAAAGATAATAGTGCTAATAGTCTCTTAAAGACAACCTTAAAATTGGCATACAAACCCATCTGCAAATTAAAATCCTGAATCTTCAAGTATAATCTTGATTCAGATGTGATGACATATGATTTTTTAAATTCTTTTTTATTAGTTGCATCTTTTGATTCCTCTTGAGAGGAATTAACTTATCAAATATTTTTACAGTTCAATATTTGCTGCTCATGTTATGCTTTAATGGTCGTTTGATTAATTTGCTAGCTGCAAAATTTAAGTAACTCTAAAATTAAGAAACTTTGTAAAAAGAAAAAAAATCCCTCCACCAGGTCTTTTATTTTTCCAGTTGAATTGTAAAGCATAAATATATTACTGGTGGGAAAAGCTTGGAAATAGTTCATCATTGGCTAGTTGTTTTACAAGCCAAAAACCCTCAATTTTATCAGTTTGTACCCTTTGTAAAAAATATTCAAGAATATTTCATAAATTTTTGATGGTCAATTAAACCTCATCAGAAGTCAGTCTTTACACATTGAGACAGAAGAGTCCAACACATGTCCACATATCCATAATTAGCTTTTATTTTGGACGCATGGTGTGCTTCGTCAAGCATCAGAAAACAGCAGATATGAAAAAAATATCACATAAACACTTCCAGTGTAGACATCACTTTCTTATTTTCCTAACACTTGTGCGTTTTTCATCTCTTTTATTTTGAGAATATATCCGCGTGAGGTATTTCTAACAGAGAAGAGACCATAGGTCATGTAAAAATAAAGTTCTACTAAAAAGAAAGAGGTTGAAATGTAGAAATCTGCATCCGACTCAACATAAACAAACAACTAATACAAACTGTGACGGTAATTCCTGAATGCAACTCGAACTGCCGCTTTAACACAGTGCTCCCATCTGCGAACATTTTCACATCACTTGGATATTGCTCAGTTTTACGCTTTTATATTTTATCTAATTTAAAACTCATTACTTTACTACTCGTCTCTACCTAGAACAAATTCAGCTTCATGGAAAGAAGAAAATGTGAAAGAATTTAAGCTTCTCCTGTTCATGAGTGACACGGATTTACAGTCATAAAACTCTGCAAAACATGAGCATCACCAGCATTTTCTTTACCTCATTTAATAATTTATCACTATAAGGTGATCAAATTTAAAATGCTGAATCTATGCTATGCAGCTGTTCTTAGATTAACTAAATGAATTTAGATTTTTTTAAAAATGTTTTTTTAAATGCCACAGCAAATGGGATGCACACATTTTGATATCCATTGTTTCCACCTAAGCATTTTCTTTCTAACACTAATAATCTAAATGATCCAAGGTTTTTAAATATGTACAGTAAAAGTTAACAGTTTCATACCTGTAAAACACAGATCAAAAAATGGCACACAAACACGATTAAAACAGACAGCTGAAGCTAGAAAAACAAACTAGCCTTTAATTACATGTGCTTATCCTGCATATACTTTTAAAATAAATCTAACTGGATGATGTTTTACTGGGAAATGTGTATTCTTGTAATAATAGAATATGTAAGTAAATTAAAGTATGTGTCTTTTATCATTACCTGTCTATGGTTTTGAAAGTAATTCAGATACAATCCCATCTCCATTCTACCTGCAGAGCAGTTTTTAAAGCTAAAATATCCTTTGGAAAAACTAGAATACACTGTAAGTCTCTTACTCCCTTGTTTACTGACCGTCTTCTACTAAATAAATGTGTTAAACATGCTTCACATATGGAAACTAACAGTGACAGCTGTCATATCAAAAAACTACTGCAATGGTCTACATGGTGATGCGCTCCAGGTGTTTTCAAATTTGTTCTCCAACCAACCACAGAAATCATTTATATAAAAAGGCAACACACAGCAGAGGCCACGCCTCTCTGGCATCTGAACTATTGAGGCACTAATACAATTGTTGGGGAGGAAACATGAACCTGAACAAATCTGAGTCTGCATGAGAGTGCACCCTCTGAGGTGCGCCATTTTAAGATTAAAGTCGGCCTCAAACTAATCCGATATTAAAACTCCACGTTGTGCAAAGAGAAAGTAAAAAGTGACAAAACGTACACTGAATGCATAACAATGAAACATATGCTTCTAGCTTTCTGCATATGCTGGAATCAGCTTATAACACAAAAACAAATTAAGAATAAAAACACTAACTAAGAGAGTGAAACTCAACTGGGCAGGATATCATTTGGAGCTTTCTAGTCCACAAAAATAAAACAGTACATGCTTATTATAAGGTAACATTTCTCAAACAGTAGATGCAACAAAAATATGCAATTTGATGCTACACTCAGGTTAAAATAGCAAAGAACATTGAGGTAGTCATGGTGGAAATCCTTATAGAACAAGGAATGGACTCCTTTGTGTAAGCAGAATGTGTGCAGGAGGATAATCCACTCATGCAGCACATTCGATTTTTGTCATCAATTAAAAATACAAATAATTAGTGTGTAAGAATTTTGTGTTGTCTGCTTCATGTGGCATTAATGTTAAAACTGTTAGTAAAGAGGTTCACATAAGACAAAAAGAACAAGATGGGATCTGGAGAAGATGCACATTAGTTTTCCCTACATTCAGTCTATATCAGCTGAAAACCAAGAGAAAGAAAAAGACAGTATCGTTAAAGATCTTTGGCTGCTTGTCACTTAAACAAAATGTAATTTTTACAAATTTACTGCAGCACTGTGATTTTGTATTCCTATACTTGAAGGGCTGCTTGTGGAGAAACACAAATATTCACCTCCTTAGAAGGTTTTCTGTCAGTTACCTATTAGTTATGAAGTTAGAAATATTTACAGATGTAAAGATGTCTAATGTAGGCTCACATTAGATGAATATTTACTATCCCAAGTAGTTATAAGTATCTAAAGAATGAATACAGCTAATTTGATTCCTTAATTAACCGTTTGTTTTAAAAATACCAACATCTTACAAACATTGGCTCATTCATGCTGTGCTGATGTAGTTCTGATATGTCTGAGAGCCTAAAAAGCATCAAATGTTGATATCCAGCCCAACACAAGAACAACATGAGAAGGATCACGAGTCTGACTTCCTGATCCTAAAATAAGTCGTGGTTGTGGTAAGTCGTGTTCCCCCAGAGGTAAGAGTCATGAAGGCGGATAATGTGGTGTTCAGCTTTAGGAGTCGTACTCAGACTGCTCCTCTACGAACACCGCAGGTCGATTGCTTACCCTGCTGCCACAGTCCAGGCAGGAAACCCCCAGGGCAACCAGGCAGTGCCAAGCCTGCAGACAACCAGAGCACAGCAAGAGGTCAAGACTCGATTTCTGCAGGATTATGACCCATATTATAGCAGAGAAGGTCAAATTAGCAAGAATAGCTGCTTTTTTAAAGAAACAAACCTTAATAAATTATTTGTTGCAGTTGCATAATCTCAGTTTTAGTTTGGATTACTACTTATTTCAAACAAAGACACTGGTGGCAGGATTACTGCTGCCTATGGCATAAGTGTAACTTTATTTTTAATCTAAACTTTACTTTCTCTAATAGACTCTAAAATTGGAAATTCATTTGTCAGTAAAAAGATAGAAACAAACTAAAGGAATCTAAAGAAATCAAAAACCTTCTTTTATACCATTACAAACATAAATAAGCTAATTTAGTAAGAGCTCGATCTTCTGCTCATACAATCTTAAAATTTAACTTTCCAGTAACAAATACGCTCTCTCCTCTGGGTCAAGAGTTAGAAAAGGAAGAATTTGTGGAAAAGCACTTTATGCCTAATCTTTGGTTTGGTAGAGGACCTGTTATGTTATGAAACCTTTATGATGGCATAATAAAGTACCTAAAATACTGACAGATTTTAAAAATATAACCTTTGTCTTATAGCTGAAACCGGATCATCACTTGGTTTTTCAACAGGTTAATGATTCAGAACATACGAAACCTGTTTTCTACCCAGGACTGTGGACAATCCACATATTGTGCAAAAAAAAAAAAAAAAAAACAGTCAAAGATGTTTCTCTCTTTGTGCTGCAACCTTGTGAAATATTATAGGAGAAGAGTAAGAGTCGTCCTGTTGGGAAACGATTTCTCAAAGTAGTTGGGGTACTAATAATTGTGCCACCTGTGATTCTGTTTAAAGTAATTATTGCTTAAATTGGGATTTTAAAAAATCTATTTTTGTGGTTGAAATGTACCTGAAAGCGGACAAAGTTATGGGTAAAGTAGTTGAAAGTGGAGAGAGCGATGAACCTAGAAAGACTAATTAATGTGAGATTAGGCTACAGCAATTAAAGACACCACTGCACTAAAGAGAAGCAGCACACCAAGTGCACAGTTTTAATAAAATAATGAAAAAATCCCAATTCGACATAATAAAAAAAAAGGATTTTATCTCTTGAACCCACCAGGTAGATCACGAAGGCCATGTACGCCACGGAGAGGAGAGCAGCGATAACGTAGAGCAGGACGCTGTTCAGCGCAGTCACATAAACAATCACAAAGTACATGTTGATTGCACAAACCACCAGGATGACGACGCCTCCTGCAATCTTCCACACCCTTAAAGAAAAAAAAACTTTTATTTAACATGACAGTTTTCAAAAAACTGACCAAGTTGAAAAGACTCTGAACACTAACGTAACTTTTAAAAAATATATATACAAAATATAACCTTGTAATTTGAGCAAAGTTAGATAATTTCACTTCTTTAACCCAGACACCTTAATCGACTCTTTCAGTTCCCTTTCTGTAATGAGGAATTGATCTAAAAATACTGTGAGAACATCAGTGGGTCAGGACTCAAGAAATCAAGAGACTCTATTAAACTAACAGAAATGTTTGACTTACAGCCCGTTAGCAAAGTCATTCATGATGGAAGTCAGACTGGTGAACGTCAGGATTGGGATCAAAGCAAACGGAAGCTATTGGAGAAGAAAAATGATTATTAATACACAGCAGCGTTACATAAAACACAACAAAGTGTTATTACGTTAGTTTCTTCTGACCTGCATGCTTTGAAGCACATTGAGGAAGTCGTTCATCCCTGTCAGATGGCGAACGTCCTGGAAAATGGCGACGAGGAGCGTTGGCGTGATGGCGATGGAGCGGGTCAGCAGCACCCGAGCAAAACGAGACCACTTCAGGTTCAGAAACCCCTGAGCAAAGGTACAAAATAATACCATTTTGCAGCTTTTTAGACATCGTTTGAAAAACTGTAAAGCAGCAGATACTACACCCAAAATGACGAGCAGCAGGTTTTCTCACCTCCATCACAAACTGTCCAGAGTAAGTGCCCGTCATGGTGGAGCTCTGACCGGCTGCCAGAATCCCGACAGCCCAGATGTAGAGAGCTGCAGGTCCAAAGAAACACCCCAACACCACTCCCTGTGCAAAATACACAAAAAGACAGCAATTAGGCATAAATTTATTCATCTGTCGGTAGGATGAAGGAGTGAATGTTTATTAAGGAATCCAGGTGCATCTAAAAGAAACCTGAATATCACTGAAATGATTATTGTTCAGAGAGAGAGAAATATTTTAAAGGCTTAGTGCATTTAACTGAGCTATTGAAAAAACAGAATTCAGTAAATTTGATAATCACATAAAACCAATGAGTCGATGTAAGTCCATGTAATGCACAGTAAAAGTACTGAATACTCGGGTCTCGTTTTGCATGTACAAAGCCAGCTGCAATTTCTCTAATAGTTTTAAATTCATGGTGCTCTCAAAACTGCTTGTGCAGACTTCCCAACAATACTTTTTTCTTTTACTAAACTTTCTATTAATAAACTTAAATACAGCCCTATGAACTGCCAGCTTCTTTAACAACGCTCATTTGTAACTTCTTCTCCTTCTAAGATGTTGATTTCCTTCTGCTGGTCAATTTCCCAGTTAGAAGAATAATCTATGAATGTGTAGCCAGTAATGTAGCATTTCTCTAATAATTTAATTCAGTTAATTCAGCAACTCCCGACCCCATTAGGGAAAAGGGTGCACAGAAAATGGATGGATGGATGGATGGAAATTTCTAGATATTTTTAACAGGACTGAAAGATAAAAAAAAAAAAACACTCTAGTAAAACCTACAAATAAAAGAAACTGTGTTGCCAGGAATTTGGATTGCATTTGTTACAGGAAGATGTCAATAATAAATCCAGAATAAATTAATTAGTTGAGCACCTCTGTGTTTTTTTAATCTCCATAAAGCTATGTTTTCTTTCTATTCAAGTTAGATTAAAGATTTTTTTTCCAGCTACAGCTGTCGAAATCTGAACATAAATTTTTAAATGTAAAATTTCCAGGATCTTCAAGTATCTGTGATTAAGTTATATGTTTTACCTTGTTAGACCTTAAAAAAACAGCAATAACTTTCTTTCGGTGTACTTCAGATAAATGTTTAAACCTGTGCTCTCCACAGATGAAAAGATCTTCTAGTCTAAAAGCTAAAGCTCTGCATCAGAGCTTATTGTATTTATGTCTGTTGTTGAGCAAACATACCCCTTTGTAGATGTCCACCTCCAGAGTGCCATTGTTGAGAGGGAAGAGGTCGCTGTGGTGGATGCCAGTCGCGTTGCACTCAGCGTTCTGCAACACAATAAGCAACAACTAAATATACATTTTGTGTTAAACTACTCTTTAAAAAAAGCTCTGCAGCAATCTGTCATCAGTTAGCAATCAGTAGAGCGATCGTACTCACCACCTCCATGTTAGTTTTATTGTAAAAGGCCTGAGCAAAGACTGCGACGACGAAGACGTTGATGAGGAAGGACACGAAGAGGGCAACAGATGATTCGATGAAGAAGTACTTATTGGCTTCTTTTACTTCCTTCTTATTTTTCCGATCCACTTCTCTGGACTGAAAAAAAAAAAAAAAGTCACCATTTCTGTGTTATTTCTCATGTCAGAAAGCTTGTTGATGAATTCTCTCAGGATATAGAGTTATCGTTTTCTTTTTACCTTTACAAGCGCTGAGTGCAGGTAGATGTTGTGGGGCATGATGACAGCACCAACGATTCCCACGGCCTGCTCCAGCTGCACGGGCCCGCAGTCAGCACAGTACGGCAAAAACATCCCTTTAAGAAGCTCTCCCTGATCCGGTTTCACCAGAACGTACTGGAGTCGGTCAACAGGAGGAACAAGAGAGAAAGAACAATGTTAGATGTTTTCTTTTTCCCAGAGTGAAATGATGATACAACAAATGGATCTAATGAATGTGAATGTTCACTAATCCACACAGAGTGGAAATGTTCTAACTATTCTTAAAAGTTTAAGTGTGAGCCAGAAACTGAAACAATATGAATGAGGTCAAAAATAATTGTCACACATCCAGTCGGCGTTATTGATGGGTCCAACACATGTGTGGTTTCTCTAAAACTAAACCTAATTCTTATGGTTTTTTTATCGTTAATATTTGAAGGTTTATGTTGCTATATACTAATTCCACTCTGAAAAAGAAGAGTTCAGCTGCAGCTTGAAAAACCCAGATTTAATACGACATCTGCTGTGTCAGGTGTGAAGGAAGCTCACCTCATAACCAAAACTTATGGCCATTACAGTAATCAGAAATCCAAAGAAAGCTTCAAGTTTCCTCAAACCTAGAAAAATAAAGACATGTAAAAACACTAGAACTAATCAGAAAGGTGTTTTTTGTCCAGTTATAAATGGTCACACACCGTATTTGTCTAAAAAGAGGAACACAAATGTGTCTGTGATGGTGATGAGAACTCCTGCCCACAGTGGGATCCTGGATAATTACACAAAGGGAAGAAAACCATGAAGATGGCACTCAAATTTTGATCTATTTTTAATCCACAGACAAAAACAAAGCACCTTACCTGCCCACTGACAGAAGGTTGAAAGCTATGGCACAGCCGATGACCTCCTGCATGTCTGAACCAATAATAGCCAACTCGATCATTAGCCAGAGTAAAATCCGTGGAACCTGGAAGAAACAACCGTTTATTTGAGAAATAATTACAAAACAACCACCGCTTCAGACAACTATAACCAGCAGGAAGGAGGGGATCAGGTAGAAACTCACAGTGGGATACTGGCGGTTGCAGACCTCAGCCAGGTGCATCCCGGTGACGACGCCGAGGCGTGCAGCGAGCCTCTGCAGCAGCAGCCCAATGATGGTGGACACAAGCAGCACCCATAGGAGCTGCCAGAGAGAGAACATCAGCACAATCACCTCTGATTGATCTACTTTCATTCACCAGCATTACAACTCATAAAATTAGAGCCTAGATGCATACAATAGGTTTATATAATAAATGCTTGAGGTAAAGAAAATATATTGAACTCGTCGCTGAATACAGGTTGACTAGTTGTCCAGCAGACAATAACTGGCTGCAGGTGGTTGCTTTAGAAGCTGGCTATTCACAGAGCGGAAAAAATGAAGTGTGCCAAATCAATCTGAAACCAAATACTTTCCTGAATAATAATGTCTTTTGTGTAAATTATTATCAAAACATTAGTCATCGTTTTAGTGCCAATTCTGACCTATTTTTGATGTTAACCTACAATCTACAGAAGTCCAAAATTGTATTCCTGCAAACTTATTTATTCCTTTCCTGTAGTTTGTTTTTGAAACCTAATGGATGATTTATTTTTGTAACAGTGGGTTTTCTCTACCAAATTCTGCTTTGTCCTCAAAAAAGCATTAATTGGTCTTCCTTGTTTTCTCACAGAACATATAGATTAGTAGTAAAGCACAATTAAGAAAGAAGTATGTATTGGTTTATTCAAACTTCTACTTAAAACTATCGTCTTCCAGCTGCTCTGCAAATTTAAAGCAGAAATCATTAAACAGGGTTTAATATTCATTGGCTGTATATGAGGTTATACTGTCTTAAGTAAAGCAGGGCAAATATTCACTTTTCATCTTTAATCTTAGTCTAGAATATGTCCAAATGTACAAATAAACAGATTTATTTTATGTTTTGAGGTCTGTTTTGATGCACAGATGAACATGTTTTATTCAGTACCTTAAAACCAGCTTTTGCACCAGACTGCAGGTCTGATTCGATGTTCCCAGGATCCAAGTAAGCAATGCTCATCAAAAACCCCGGTCCGGTGAAGGCCCAGAGTTTACGGAAGCTGAATATCTGACAGGGAGAAGCAGCTGGTTTTTATTTCTCAAAATGGTTACAAAACCGAAGTGCAATAAATCACCCAACATTTATGCCAACCTTTATTTCAATATTAGCAGACAAAAAGGAATAAAAATCACAAATAAAACGTGAAAACGGCATACTAATGAAAAAAATTACTCATCATTAAGATTAACACTCAGATTGTTTGAGATTTCCCATGTTCTTACCTGGTTGGGACTTTCTGGAATGGGAACCTTGTCCTCAAAGTAGGTGGAGAAAGGTTCCTCTTGGGCCACGGGTGAGGAAGGAGGAGAGATGGCGCTGTAATTGTTCGACTGGACTCCATTTTCCTGCTGGGAATCCTCTGAGACAGACACACAGGTTTCACAGGAAGCTCCGTCAATACATGGCAGCATGGATTCTCCTCCTTTTAGAGGGTTTATCAGGAAGGAGATACATACGGGCAGGAACTAGATCTCAAATATATAATGCTTCTTCATTAACCAAAACTTTCTAAAAAGTTTCTGGAAGGAGCAAAGAATGATAAAACAAACAACTAATAACTAAATGCAATTTAAACACTGGCTATAAATCTGGATTTATTCATGACTTTTTGAGGCCTAAATTCAGAAAAGATAATATAGGACCATTTGAGATATTGAAGGTTTAAAACTTTCTAGATCATGCAGAAAACTTGGTTTAGTTACTTGGTTATATTATTTGTGGTGTATTATTGGTGATGCACAATCAAAGAAAGGATCTGTAACAGACATGCAATCTTTTGTTTTCTTTTACAGGATCAAAAAAAGTTATTTTTTCTGGTGTCAAATAAAACCTCTTCAAATCACCAGAATCAGCTGACTCTTTTCCAACAAACCCTACACCAGAGTCTCCACATGAATTCTGACGAAAGATAAACACAAACTTGAGACTCATTCTGTTTGCGTTCAATATTTGCTCAACTCATTCTTCTCACATCTAGCATTGCGTATATTTAGCTGCCTCACAGCAGTGGTGCACAGTAAGATCCTCAATACAAAGAAGTAATTAACATCTAATGCAACTCTGCCACACAAGTAGTCTGAAACATGCAACTACACATATTAACTCAGGCTGCCAAACCTCCAATTAGTCACAACTTGAACAAAAATTTGCTATGACAACACTTGAATGGAAAATAATCATTACCAAACCTACAAATAAGCTTTCCTTTTACTTATAATTGAGCTGATAAATGTATGACTGTATAAATGCAACTCACTGAGTCTGGAGCGTTCCTGCTTGCCTGAACTCATCTCCAACTCACTGCATGTCCTAAAGTCCACTGTTGCCTAAGAATGACTCTGACTTTATACGCTGCTGCCTCTGGGTGTGTTTTTCCAATACAGAACGGAGGGAGGGGTTATGTCACACTGACAGGCAGGTGTTAAGTGTCAAAACATGATTTGAACACAAAGCATATCCCAGAAATAAGCCTGTAAATATATTTTGTAAGTTTCAAAAATGTTTCATTCAGGTTCCTTGTTATTTGAACATTTTAAACTAACTTCAAAAATATATTGCAACCTCAGGGAGGCACTCAGAGTGTGATGTGAAATTTCTCCTGCTTAAAGGAGGTGCTACCTTCCAGGAGGTCTCCGTTCTGCTCGCCTGTCATCAGGACAGGCTGCAGGATCCCTGGGAAGGTGAGGGATGAATGTCAGCCGCACCTGCAACAAGACAACAGTTTATGAGAGAAACAAGAATGAGTATTTATTAGCTTTAAATGAAATTAATTATTTCAAATGTAAAAAAAAAAAAAGAAAAAAAAAGAAGCAACTTCAATGACTTTGCAGAAATTTGTTAACTGTAAAAATCACAAGTCATCCTCATGATTAAGCAACACTGAAATCAAGGCAAAAGCCACAATGTGGAGGAGAACTTTCACAGGAAGCTTCAACTTTACCACAAGCACAACAGTTTCACTTCCGTTACAGTCTTAACTGTACCGTTAGCACGCAAAACCCCAAAACAGTCACTTCTTAGTGCGTCTCATATCAAATGTGAAGCAGACAGCTGTGTTTATAACACAGTCTGGGCATATGACTGTGGCATGATGGGGCGAGTAAGGAGCTGAGGCAGCAGACAGGGCAGCTTTTCCAGCGGTCAAGGTTTCCAGGAAAAAAAACACTTCCTCACTATGAGGTGATTTCAGGAATAGTTAACCAAAAGTCACGTTCTGCTTCAACAACTTCGTCAAACAATAACAATCCACAAAGCAATATTAATGAAGAGTTTTAATATAACTGTAAGAAAAATGAGGCTGTAAAACACATCAGTTACATGTTTTCCATTATGTTCTTCATTTTGTGAAGCACCTTTCTTTGTGCAATCATCTTCAGAGCAGAATCAACTAAGGAATCAACAAAAACCACCAAGGAAGACATGAGCACAACTTCCTTTTTCGCAAAATGTAAACAAAAGTGGAGTAGCATCAGATTGTAGCGGTTGTAGGATTTCGCTTTTGTCTTTAATGAAAGACAACAGGCCATTTCTCCATCTAGCACTAAACAAACGCGAGCATTTGTTTAAGTTGCATTTACCCAGATTGCCCTGCGTTATAGTCTGCTTTCTGCTTTTGGACCGGTCTCCAGTCCGTTTGGTATTTGAAACACACCAGAGTTCAGTTCAATCGAGCCGAGACCTAAGTTTTTAGGCAAACCAGAGAGAAATTGTGTTTTTGGTGGTCAATTTCACATTCTCACCTCCCCAAACCAACTGGACTTTCTAAGCAAACATCCTAGAGCTCAATTAAAGCAAACTAAACAGCGCTGGTGTGAAAACATCTTAACACTGAAGTACCTGAGCTTCCTCTGTCTGTTCCTTACAGTAAGAAGAAATAGAGGAGAAACCATCAGCAAAATGAAGTCTTCATCAATGCAATGTGGCCTGGAGGAGATCAGAATCAGGTTCTGCTGAAGCTTTAGAGAAGAGCAAGTTTGTTTTTATAGTAGCCTTCAGCTTGTCTTGTTGTTGGGTCTGGATTTGCTGGCTAATCAAGCACAGCTATAACATGGACATAAAAGCAGGTTTTGGTCAGGAGGTTATTCCTGCAGGAAAATGAAATCAATCTCTCTTCAACACTCATCAGCAGAGAGAAGCATGAATTGATTTAAAACTTCCTGAGAGAGGCTGCTCCTACTACAGACTTTAGAAAACACAGTGAAGCAACACCGACTGATACTGGGCCACAATCATCACTATCTGAGGAAACTTCACACTGGGTTTGAAGCAGCTTGGACTGTGTGCCTCTCCACTCTTCCTCCAGGCTCTGAGTCTTTGCAAAGGAAGTGTAGTTATGTACTTTCAGCTAAAAAGTGGGATGTTGCACCATTGAGCAACAGTCCAGTCCTTTTCTCCTTAGCCCAGGTATTAATGTTAATACAAATCAGGATGCAATCCAGTGTCGAGTTTTCCATCTCTAACATTGATCCTTGCACATTTTCCATATTTAAGTCAGAGGTTTTGATGATTCATGGTGACATGATACAGAATATTGTTTATCTGAAGAGAACTTGTCCCAGGACTGGATTTGCTCATTTGACATGCACTGATTAATGGGCTGCAGGACACTTAAATTCACTATGGCTTACATCCAACTATTTGTCATGTGCTCTCTCATGTGACCACACTGTCAGCAGACTCTGAAACCAGACACACCAGCAAGAGGTTGAACACAAAGTGCTAACTGATAAAAACCATTGTACTTGAATAATTAAATGAACACAAAAGTATTTCTGAACTCCTACTAAATGATTTTACTAACAATTTGCATCCATAAATTGAACATTTCTAGTTCCTAAGTGTTCACCCAGCAGCTAATTCTTTTTAATGCTAATCTTCTGATTTAAAAAAAAACCCCACTTATTCAGCTTTCAGCTCTGGAACAAGGGTCAACATAAAGATTGGATTAGTTTTTCTTGTTTAGCTACTCAAGTGAAGTCGTTTGGCCTCATGAGAATTGGTTAACCAAATGAGTCAGAGGCGGAAAACCTTACAGGTTAGATTGATACTAAATGCATCTTCTCGTTTTCCTCTGTCTTTCAAGTTACAGCGTTCAGACATTGGGTGTAATTTAAAGCCCACACATCATATTTGTCCTCCAGCAGATTTCCTCTTAGTCTCAACAGAACCTCCTGGCTCAATGTTTATTTCGTCTACTAATTTTGCTATCTTCACCGAGCCTGGGAGGTCAGCATGTGTTGTTTCTGTCCCAGTGTGTCTTGGATTACAGCCACAGATTGTGTAACTCTTCCAAAATGTCACCACCAATCTTATCAAATTCACTATAGAGGTTCAGTCACCCCCCGACAATGATACAATAAATATGTAAAAACAGTGTTGAAATAAACTGCAAAATCTCATAACGTTGACTCTGAAATGGCAGTCCTTAATTTAAGTACATTTATTTAGCGTCCAATCAAAAGCTCTCATTGAAATTTTTTTTTTTTTTTTTTTACAAAAATCCCCTGTACAATAATACTTCCTCATTAAAATTGGTACAGTTTTAAGTTAATCTTAGTTTCTAAAAATTGTCATCAATTATATCACTCTTCAAAATGGGCAAGACAAGAGAACATTCTGTTCGGGTAATGCAAACTTTGGGTGATCTTTGTATGTCAAGTGATGGCTAGATGCTATCTAGATGTGTATCAGTTGTTTATGAGGAAAATGATGCCATAAACAAGCCTATGTAGGTGTATGTGGTTTCAGATACCAGGAAATTTTAAATATAAATATGTCAGCAATATGTTTATGTTTTAAGATATTTATATAAATCAGTGAATTAGCTGCTACGCCTAAGCTGTGAAGGAGCCTGCTAATGATGCAGTGATTTAAGTCAGGTTAGCTAAAGCAGGGAAATAATTAAAATAAGCTGCACTTTTATCAGGACTGGAGTTGCACGCCTTGATCTACACAGATTTATGCAAAAAGAGATGGTTCAGGTATTTGAGAAAGATAAGTGCTGTCCTATTTGTTATAGAAGTAGAAACACCAAGAGCACCAATAAGTTTCCAACTTAAAAACTATTGTTTCTCAAATTAAAGGTTGGATGTTTCTATAATAATCCATGTGTAATTATGCTGCTGCTTTTATTTTATGGCTCTTTACCAGGGTAACCAATAACATTTGTCCGCATCTGAACGCCAACATCAGAAAAGGCATGCTATTACCTTAGAGCTGACTGCAAAGAACAACATTATTTTTAACCAAGGGTATGAATTACAAGCTTGTGGGAATAACCATATTTCGTTAAAACTTTACAGAATGTTGTAAAGCTGGATTCACCACGCTGACATCAACTAAAATCTGGATGATGCAATAATACGTGTCACTTAGTCACTCATTCACCAAACTTCCCTCAGAACATCAGTTAAAACTACAACATAATCTGTACAGAACAGCTTTTACTATCACTACGTTTAAAACGCCTCCCAAACCGACAAGTTGTAAGTGAGGTCCCACCCCTCTCAGTGGGATTTACAGACATTTACTCTAAACAGAATAAACATTTTTGGAAAAGTAAGGACACGAAAAACATTGGATTTGCAAAATTGGCAGCTGAGGTCACAATAAGGCTTTGGTTCATGTTGATGTAATGAATAAAGATCAATACAAAGCAAACGGGTTAAGAAATATTTTGTTTACTGTGCATATTAGTTCCACAACTGAGGGTGTCATTACACCTGCATGGGCTTGAAACAAGAAGAAAATGTCGTAGAAGAATGTTTATGTTTCATTCTGTGGCTTTGCTTTCCAAATAGATTAGTATTTACAGGACACAGTGTATAAAAACACCGCTGGAAACTGTTTTTCACTAGTCAATGGTCCCACATATTCATTGAATTCATAAAAACTACACAACTCCCACCTTTTACAGTGTATGAAGACATCAACAAACTGCTCATTGCCCATTGCTTGAATTAAAAAATATATATAAATAATCTGATATAGTTTAGGGACACCTTTTTCATGTAAAAATAAGATACATTGTGTAATTCATTAATTCTATAATGGATTAAAAACTATACTTTTAATCCATTAAAATATTCCTTAGCAAGTAAAACACTTGCAATAATTTAAAAAATTGTGAATCCTGATAGAAAAAAGGAACTGAGTATTGATATTGGCCAGTAAAAGCCTGGTTGGTGCACATTTAGAAATTAGTTATCAATTTATAAAGCAACTACTTTTGTCTTAATACAAGAAAATGAATGTTTCTGGAGTGTTTAAGGCATCATTTGTTTCACAATACAAAGTATTTTCCCCTATAATCCCATAATTAATACAATCAGAAAAAGACAAATGCATTTCTCAGGCTTTTTGGAAGTAATGGATTTCCTATTAACTCAAATAAACCAATTATAAATGCAACAACTTTACCACATTGGTATGAAGTTTGAGAGCAAGTACTATTAGCAGGATATCAACGTTAGTAACACTGTAATAATGCCAGCAACCCGTGCAGGTGGTGTAAAACCGCAGTTGTCGCTGTACTTATTGTCCAGGATGGAGAAGGAAGCACTCACCAACATGCATCCTTCCGGTCGGTATACCCACATGTATAAGCCATGCAGTCACAAAACTTACAGTAACCCCCAAACAGCAACCATGCTTCGCCAACATCGACACTTTCCGAGTACAGTTCATGATTAAGATTAAGCTAACCTCTTCCCATGATGCACAAAGTGTTTAGTTAGCTCTGCTAACGTTAGCCTGACGGTGTAAATAACAATATTTACCTGCGCGTAAGATCAGGGAGTTAAAATATCAGCCTGCGTCTTGAGTCCCCCGGTTAGTTTATAAAACACATCACTTGTTCAAACTTGAAGTTAGCTAAGCACGTTATCGATGGAAAAGCTAGTCAAAGTCGTGTCAACTGTAGGTTTAAGTCAAAGTGCGCATGTGCAGTATCTCTGTGTTGTTGTGATTGGTTGGTTCACCAGACAACTGACGAGCTTCTGAATGGTCGGCTGTAGCACACCTTCACCTGCAGGTGTCGTCATAGATATAATATAATGATTATACACTCATTGTCGTGAGTGAAGGACGAGAGGGGACATAACTTCAGTGTTTCAAATATTTTACATATCCACTCTCTCAGTTTTCATTTTGTTCTGTGTTTTATTTCCTGTTGGTGATTTACGTCACAATTAATTAACAAAGTTTTTCATCTGATGGAAAATTACACATTTAAAGAGATACTCAAATGGTATAGAGGAGTTTCAATTTTACAAAAAAAAAAAGATAAGAAATTAGTAACTCTTTGATAAAAGATAATGCAGCATTAGAAATTAGTTATCCACTTCTCAAATTATCAAATGAAAAGTCTTTATTGACATTACAGACTCCTCTTATAATAGTTGGACAAGTAGTTTTGAAGATTTATCGGTAATGAGATCTTCTAATTCTTTGAGGCTGGAATCCCTCCTTACCATTACCCTAATGTTCATCTCCATCCACAGATTCTGCATCGGTACTATCGTTGACAGAAAGCTGGCTTGATAAGCGAATCCCTTAAAATCCCGCGCCTCGTCCTCTCGCGATGTTCTACAACTGCTCCAAACATCCCAGTTGCCAAATAAGCTAAAGCTAAGCTAACTAGCTGATATGCTGCTAAGTTTACACAAAGTCTCAATGAAGAAGCTTTCTGAGTGATTGGGACATGGAGTTGAGAAGTATCAAGGACCAGGTAGTAAACACTGATTTTACAGTGATATTAATAAACTTTGGTAAACTTACCCGACTCTTCACTGTTGTGCACAGCTGCTAGTCATCATAGCTGCACTACGAGGAAAGTTTTCCTGCAGGCTAATTGTGTCACAGATCCTTTACCATCGAGATTTTGTTTCATTCCTTTGAAGGCTGAGAGAAAAGGCATTTTAAAAACACGACTTTCAAAGTTTTTATCCTTTGCGAGCTTTGCTTTTTACCTTAATGAGAGAGTATGAAGTGATTTAAATGACATCTCCCTTACTGCTCTTTATTGTATGTGTTGACTCTCCAATGTCTTCTCTTTAGTCTCCTCTGATCCAGGCCATATTCAGCCGAAATGCCGAAGATGTTGCATTTTTATTGGAGCACAACGAAAGTGTGAACGCTCAGGTAGGATCATCCTGTCTGGAGATGATGTTGTGATGTCAAAGGTGTTTGCTACACATCCTGGACAAATCCTTAAGGCTATAAAGTTATCACTTTTTACAGTTTTCTTATGGCTATGGGATGTATATCAAATATAGTAATTCACTTAGTACTTATTTTGCTATTTTAAGATAATCTACATAAATCACAAAGAATAAGAGGCTTGGCACAGGATTGTAAAATGACCATTAATATAGCAGTATAATCAGTATGTGGCTCTGCTTGGTACTACTGCTAATTATTATTGATCGCTAGGCTTATTTAAATCAAAGATGGAGTTTAAAAGCTCAATAAATTGCTGAAGTGTTTGGTAAAATTTAAACTTTAACCTGTTAAAACTTAAGAGTAGAAGAAAATGTGCATTTGTTCAAAGTAATAGAGGGATGTTATGATCTTCCATTTTTGGGCTCTGTGTGTTTTATTATTCTGACAGTACATTACTGGTAAATGAAAATGTGCAAACCAGCCAGGTGTCTCTGGTGCTTTTTTAGAAATTTTTTTTCTGCCACTAAATTTTTAAAAATGTTTCAAATTTCAGGACCAAGATCAAAGCACACCGCTTCATGCTGCTGCTTATTTGGGTGATGTTCATGTCATGGAACTGCTTATAAATGCAGGTAAACCAGAAGTCTTGATTACTGCATAAGGACTAAAACTTACAAACGGTGTGCAGCTGAAAAGCTTGTTTTTGATTTTGCTCTCTATGACAGGCGCAAACGTAAACTCTAAGGACCAGGGCTTGCTCACTCCTTTACATCGAGCCGCAGCCTCAAGAAATGAAGTACTTTTATTTACTTTACTTTACTTTTTTAAATCGAAGGCATTTGAATAAGCAACTTGATTTTACAGTCTGACTTGATTTTACAGTCTGACATATGACATGTCTATGTATATTTTATAACCACAGAGGGCTGTAGAACTGCTCCTAAAACACAAAGCAGAACTCAACGCGCGGGACAAATTCTGGCATACTCCCCTACACATGGCAGCCGCAAACTGGGCCACAAGTTGCGCTGCAGCCCTCATACCATATGTTTGCAGTCTGGATGTTACGGACAAACTGGGAAGAACACCTCTACATCACGCAGCACATAGCGGGCACGCTGAGGTAACCTGTAAAGACGACAGAAAAAAACATATGAACATGTTATGTCCTCTTTTAAATCTTTATGACCAGATTTAAGAGCAGATTTTAATAAAGCACGTCATGCTTTGAACGTCTTGTTCTGAAATATTTTGTCTGTGTGTAAAAGTATAGCTTGTGTTTTCTAATTGACAATCTTGACTTCTGGGTGTCTTGCACAAAGGCATATGTTTACCCAGGTGTTGTGTTTTACAGATGGTGAACTTGTTCTTGCGGAAAGGAGCCAGTGCAAATGCCAAAGATAAGAAGGACAGACAGCCGATACACTGGGCTGCACATCTCGGTGAGTAAAGTTATATATAAAAACTCTTCAGCTTG
Organism: Alfaro cultratus; assembly: GCA_903066825.1. Taxonomy (NCBI): domain Eukaryota; kingdom Metazoa; phylum Chordata; class Actinopteri; order Cyprinodontiformes; family Poeciliidae; genus Alfaro; species Alfaro cultratus. Next base: position 39,934 of record CAEFZX010007773.1, read on the forward strand.
AATTAAAGTTTTTAAATATTTGAAAAACCTTCAGCAGCTTTGTGAAGTATAAGAGTTTCACAGTTTTCCATCCTGCATCTTCGGTAACTTAAGCCTATTCTGAACAATTTTAACTGGAAAAATTAACCAAACACCATAAGAACACATTTGAAGGGTTTTATTTTATATTTTAATGTGGCATGTACTACCTGCTGTATAGTAAAACTAAAAATCAAACAAATCTATTAAAACTATACAAATAAACTGGTGCATATTAAACTGATCCTATGCCAAAGTACATTTTGATTCAATTTCCTCATCAACATCTTGACAATATTTGGTAACTTTGTGAAAGTTCTGAAAATCTGTTAGATTTCAAGTATCTCTGTCTTCTTATTACAGCAGTCAGATGAGAAAAGACTTTAAATTAGCTTCAGTTTGCTGGTTATGTAGCAAGATGTTTTTCTATTTTGTGAACACAGATTCCTGAAGTAAATGTAAGTCTCTTCTTGCAGGACATTTGGAAGTCTTGAAGCTGCTGATGTCTTACATTTCCGATGTGGCGTGCAAAGACAAACATGGTTACACGCCGCTCCATGCTGCGGCCGCCAGCGGACACCTGGATGTGGTCAGGTGTCTGTTGAGACTCCAGGTGGAGGTAAAAGCTGCTGTAGCCTAGTCAAATAAATTCTAGGTTTCAATACTTTTAAACATAAATAATCTTTTTTGTTTGAAAGGAAAATACTTTCTGAATTGAGCGAGTTTTATTATTTTGTTTTCCCTCCCTGATTTCAGCCTGATGAGCCAAACCGGTTTGGGAACACGGCTCTTCACATGGCCTGTCACATGGGCCAGGACTCTGTAGCCACTGATCTGGTGAACTGTGGCGCCAACATCAATCAGCCCAACCATGAAGGCAACACGCCGCTGCATCTGGCCACCATCTCCTCCAGCGGCGTGCTCTGTCTTGAGCTCCTGGTCAACAATGGTGCTGATGTCAACATCCAGGTGAAATGTGTCTATAAAACCAAAAGTATTTGTAGAAAGGATTAAAAATGGATTTCTAGTTTAATAATGTATTTAAATGTTAAATCTACTGATAATGAGGATTTGGACAAGTACTTAAAATGTTTGTTTAGGTGTTGAAGATTTTTGAAAATGCTTAAACTTAACATTTTGAACACTTGTTTTAATCTTTAACTACAATCTTTAACTTCAAAACTTCCAAGTTTTGAAACTTTAAAGTTTCAAAACACTTTCAAGTATTTTCACACTTCCAAAAGTGTGAAAATAAAGTTTCACACTTTTGTGAAACTTTATTTTATAAAAATGCATTTAATTGAAAATATTTTTGCAAGAAAATGACTAAGATTTAATAGTTGTAGGTAAAAAAAAAGAAGAAAATCCATCAGACACACTTCAATTGCCCAGCAGTTCATGTTTCTGTATTAATGAAGCTGTTTTCTCCTTAAGCAAAAAAAATAAAAATAAAATATGATTAAGGTAAAAGAGTTTTTCCAAAGTTTCTGATCAGTAACTTTCCTTTCTCACTTTTGTTAACATTACACCACAAAAATGCTGCTTAATTAAAGCTGAGCAAATCCAGTCAAAGTAAAATCTTCATTTTATTTTTATTTGTATTTTATACATGAAAATTGGAAAAGAGTCTGAATTTGCTTTGAATGTGTTCAAAACAAGAACTTAAAGACCTCTGGTATATTAAATGCTAATTATTAATGTGTTCAACAGAACAAAGAAGGAAAAAGTGCTTTACACATGGCTGCGATGCACGGACGCTTCACAAGCTCCCAGATTCTGATCCAGAACGGTAACACACATCCTGCTGTACGATGTTACTGATGGTGATTAAAGGGTTTGTCATATGCAAGATTGGTCTTCTTCATTCAGGAGGTGAGATTGATTGTGTGGACATAAATGGAAACACTCCTCTCCACGTTGCTGCCAGATACGGTCAGGAGTTGCTGACCAGTACTCTGCTGACCAACGGAGCTGCCAGAGGCAGGTGAGTCTGTCCGGATGAGAGTCTTTTAAATCATATCTATGGTTAAAAAATTATTAGAAATCCTGGTCCTTGATGAATTCTCAAAAAGCATTCACTGTATTTTTTTTTATTATTGTTTGCAGAGATTAATTAATTAATTAATTAATGTGATCTGTAGACAGGGGGTTCATGGAATGCTTCCTCTACATTTTGCGGCGCTGTTTGGCTTCCCAGATTGCTGTCGCAAGTTACTGTCTAACGGTGAGGATCCCTTTAAATCCAACTCTCTATCAGGATCTTAGCTGTCATCAAGATGGATTTAGCTAGGGCTGAACACTTTTTGGTTTTTCTTTGTTGTTGTTTGTGCCTCAGGCCAGTTTTACAATGTGATTCAGGATGGCCAAATCCCAACCCTGGAGTTTGATATAAACACCCAGGACGATTATGGGAGGACCTGCCTACATGCAGCTGCCTCTGGAGGGTGAGAGATCAGACATAATCGAACTCAACCGAGCTTCAGATTTAAGTTTGACCAGAAAAAGAAAATCTGATACTGGACTAAATGGAAGAACTGAACTATTTTGATTATTTAATTAGCTGACATTACTCTTCTTTGAGTTTTGTTTCCACATTTGCATCACTTTTAGAGGGGACGTTTACCTGTAATTATAAATTTGACTAAAGTTTGGGTGTTTGTTGTGTAAAGCAGGTACTGCATTTAATAAAACCATCTGTGATGCAGCCACAATATCTTTTTTTTTTTCTCAGCTTCATTTCCTCTCTGCTAAACAGTCAAAAAAACACCATTAGTGAAACTTTAATCCTTTTTTCATTTGTGATCATAAGATATGTTGAAGCCTTCTTAGATATTATATATTCTCTCTGATATTTGTTTGTTTTGCAGAAATGTTGAGTGTCTTAATTTACTGATAAGCAGTGGAGCTGAACTGGATATAAAGGACGACTTGGGGAGGTAAGTACCATATGCAGCGTGGCATAAAATGATTTTTAACATTTTTTAACCCTCTCTATTTTGTCTCTCAGATCTCCTCTGCACTACGCTGCAGCCAATGGGAACAGCCAGTGTACAATTTCTCTAGTGAGAGCCGGAGCGGAGCTCAATGAGGCGGATCTGACGGGCTGCAGCCCTCTGCACTATGCTGCTGCTTCACACACTTTCTGTGGGTGAGAACCTTTTCTTGTCATTTTAATCAAAACTTCTTCAAGTTTCTCATCAGCCATTCAAGCTGAAAATCAACTGATTCTTGTCATTGGACAGGGAACTGTTTTGTGGGCTTTTTTGTTGTCTGACTCAGTTAACTTTACTTGTTTTTATTCACAGAGGAGGAACAAAATACGAGCCAGACCTCAGTGAGGAAAGAAAACAAGAAGCCTCTCTGTAAGTAAATCTCATTTTTAGTTGAAAACTTGGTGAATTTAAAGTACATCTTTACTTAATCCAGTGTTGTTGTTTTTTTGCGTGTTGCTTCAAAGCACAGTCTCAAATGAGCTGCGTATAACAATAACACTTTATTTGTTTTTGCCACGAGAAGATTTAAAACAGAAATGTCCTCTAAAGCTAAACTCAAATTATGAGAAGGGTCATTTTCTTATTTATTTTTCAGGGACAAAAACACTGAAGCATCTCATTCTTTCTTCTGATTTCAGGTGTTTAGACTTTTTGCTTGACAACGGTGCAAATCCCACTCTGAAGAACAGCAGAGGTTACAGTGCTGTTCACTATGCAGCAGCTTATGGGAACAAACAGCATCTAGAACTGGTCAGTTGTGGCTTTTATGTATTTCTTTTTACATTAGTTACTGGAGCCTGCAACTAATGGCTTTTTATTATTATCTTGCTCCCACAGCTCTTGGAGATTTCTTTTAATTGTCTTGAAGAGGTTGAAAGTAATATTCCAGTCAGTCCTCTGCACCTAGCCGTGAGTATGACGACTATAAATGCTTCATAACAACCTTTTATTTCCACTAACTACTTTTTGTCTGCAGGCCTACTATGGGCATTGTGAGGCACTGCATTTGCTTTGTGAGACACTAGTAAGTCTGGATGTGCGGGACATTGAAGGCCAGACTGCGCTCCATCTTGCTGCAAAGAGAGGCTTTTCCAAATGTGTGGAGGTCTTGTTGGAGCACCAGGCTTCCTACTCGTTGAAGGAATACAAGCAGAAGCGGACTGCTCTGCATGCTGCAGGTATGTACTGCAAAAACACAAACTCTTACCAAGTGTTGTGGGTCTAGTTTCTATTGCACATATTTTGGTACACTTGAAATAAGATAAAACTAATTTAAAAGTAACTTGTAGGGAGAAATTCCTTCTTTTAAGTCAATAATTCCTTAATAGTGATGAAAAAGCGGTGAAGTAATCTTCCAGTGGAGCAAGACATTTTTCATCATTATCAGGAAATAATTGACTTAAAACAAGCTCCTATTTCTTGCTGAAAAGTTACTTGTAAGTTAGTTTTGTCTTATTTCAAGTGTAATAAGATGTTTGTACTAGAAACTAGTGAAGAATACTTGGTAAGATTTTGTGTTTTTGGAGTGTTGCCAAATGTGTTAACTAGTTTTAGTGTTTGCATTATCTTTCTTTGTCACAGCTGCTGAAGGCCAAGTGGACTGTCTGCTTTTACTGGTCAACAGGGAACAAAGTGCTGGCATCATTGATGCTCAGGATACGCAGGGACAGTGAGTGGCTGTGTGGTTTGACTTTTTTTCCAATGCTGATGTACTCTAATTTTAAACGCATGATTTTTTTTTTTTCGTTCATGACAGAAAAAAATCCTATTTAAATGAAAAAATGTTTCCATGGGACAGAAAATTAATTAGAATTAGATTTCATATTTTGTTGCACAAAGTTAAATCGATAATAAAAAGGTAATAAACAAGAATAATATTTGATATGCAGTGAATATCTTGATCTTGATTAATTTAAAAAGTATTAGGAAAAGTATTAGGAGAAATATACCCAATATGCACCACATGTATTATAAAAAGCTTATTTTCCCAGCCAGGATACTTTCGCCAGCTTTATTAAACAGTGAATCCTGTTTGTTTATTAGGACAGCTCTCATCCTGGCAGCTTTGGGACGTCACACTGACTGTGTCCACATCCTGTTGGAGAAAAATGCAAATCCAGATGCTGCAGATAAACGAGGCTTTACTGCACTGCACAGAGCTGTGAGTTGCTGCACATCACATTGCGGTTCTTCTTTTTAGCTTCATTAGAACTTTAATTTAATCCAGAAACTGTTTCATGGCTTGCTTGTTTTGCAGGCCATGTTGGGTAGTGAGGACTCTGTTTTGGCTCTGCTGGAACATGGGGCTTCTGCCCTGTGCAGAGACGCTCAGGGAAAGACCCCGCTCCACCTCGCTGCATCCTGTGGTCACACAAAGCTGCTCCACATGCTGCTCAGAGCTGCAAAAAAGGCTGACCCTCTGGACTCCATGCTAGACTTCAGAGGCCACACACCCACACACTGGGCCGCTTACCATGGTGACAATTTGGTCTAATTTTGGTTTAGTCGATTTTGTCTAAATTGTCTGGACAATTTAGACAATATTCCTAATTAAATTAATTCTTAATTAATGAATAAATGAGCAAATAAGGACAAGCATACAACTAGAATATGTAAGAATCAACCTTATTATATTTTGTTTTCTCAGGTCATGAAGGTTGTTTACATAATTTACTTGAGAACAGACTTTATAGCAACCAGGAAGGAAATCGCTTCACGCCACTTCACTGTGCTTTGTGAGTATTGTAATAAACTTTAATGCATTAATTTTGATTATATTAGACTAGATTTATTTATTTAAAATGCTTTTGGCTTTCCACACAGAATCAATGGACATGCTGCTGCTGCTGGGCTTCTAGTAAAGACGATTGGCCCTTACATTATTCACACTAATGATACCAAAGGACGGTGGGTTACATTTTCACATCAGAAATACTTACATTGAAATTACTCCTTGAATCTGAAGTGATTTAAATGCAAATGCATTTTATTTTAGGGAAATAATTTAAAACAACACCAGTAAGATATCCATTATTTTTCTTTTATAGTCCTCAAAAATATTCACATGCCTTGTCACCAATATGGCCTAAAATCAATATAATGATGTATTGTACGGTTCACCTGACCTGGGAATCTCTTACAAGATGTAAACAAATTGGTGTTTAGGAGTTCTCCAAACAATTTGACTGAGGTTAAATAAGTTTTTAAAAGTATCAGAAAAGCTTCAGCAAAACTTTGAAATAGTTAAAACCTCTTAAATGTGACTCTACAAAATAATAGCACACATTTCGTATTTTGTTGGTCCATCACAGAAAATCCTAGTAAAATATGCAAGTGTGACGTTGTAACATGACAAAATGCGAAAAACTCAGAGGGGTATAAATAAAGTATCCCACACATTGCTTTTTTTCTGTTAGCAAATGGCAGAAAAGATTAGCATATTAAATGAAATATTTAACGGAAATCCCAGGTTAATATTTATCATTTTGGTTTATTTTATGGCAGCTTGGGTAAGTTTTAATTCGTTCTACTGTTGTTTTGATGTGCAGGATGCCACTGCATGCAGCTGCTTATTCAGGGAGTGTTGCTGGGCTCCAGCTGGTTCTGGCCCACGGGGCGCAGGTCAATGCCGTAGATCACTTTGGATGCTCGGCTGTAATGGTTGCAGCAGATTGCGGACAGACCATCGCTGTTGGTAGGTAACTAAAGATTGTTTGGACCAAAAGTATCTTAGGCTCTTGACTAAAGTTGATTGTTCTTGTCGATCGACTACGCGCCGCTGAATTTAAGGTGTTAAATTAAGGAACTTGTCAAGTGTTTATATTTCGAAACAGAACCCCATAAAGTGTACTTTCCATCCCACTCTGGACTCTTGTTTAGATTGTTTCTCTTTTCTGCTCTGGTTTGGCGGCCATCTTCTTCTTTTTTTTTCTATTATTTTGGATAGCAAACAACTTTAAGGCGCATGAGTGTGTAGCAACATTACTTTACATCCATTAAATTCTAATTTTTTAATTATGTATTCGGAAAATAATTAAATAATGCTTTCCTTAATTTGTAAATACCCACTATGTTTCCTTCATTCCCCAATATTTGGCCACATCTTTGTTTCTGGCTCCGTTTAAGGATGACCAAGGGGGCCCTCTTCTGGATGGCGGCCAAACTACAACACTAAAAAACTAAAATATTTTAATCTAATAAACCATTAATCGTAGGTCGATTAATTGGTTGCATCCCTACTTTTGACTACTTTTTGCTCTTGTTTTCTGTAGTTCTGATGCCCTAATGCTCTACTTCTTATAGATTCTTTTACATCCTGTTCAAAAACTGCAAGTTTATGATTGTGATGTATAAACCTGTTAGTTGTTGCTTGTTATCTGCCTTTCAGAGTTCTTACTGCTCAAGGCGAAGCCAGACCTGACCCTGGTGGACGTCAACAATAACACAGCACTTCACTTAGCCTGCAGCAAGGTCACATACACACAAACTTATCTGCTAGTACTCTTTATGATTAGAGTGGGAACTAAAATTTGGTGCCAACCAGCAGTCAAAGCAGCATTGTTTAGGCTCATAAGCGATATGCTTCTTTCTTCAGGGTCATGAGATGTGTGCTCTGTTGCTCCTTGGGGAGATCACAGACTCTTCCCTCATCAACGCAAGAAACAACTCCCTCCAGATGTGAGTTGCTGTAAAGCTCTGAGCACCACACCAGCATGACCGCACCTGAAAAAGCCTCTCATTAAAACATCAGCCGTGACCATGTGGATACATTTTCTGATGAAACTGTAAAATCTGTTTGTCCTGCAGGCCTCTTCATATTGCTGCGAGAAAAGGCCTGGCCACTGTTGTGCAGGTGTTGCTGAGCAGAGGAGCAGCAGTCATGGCTGTGGACGAGGACGGTAAGTGAGAATATTCATTTCTGAGGGAGATCGTCAAAGGAGTCCAAGTTTTCTAACCTGTTGATCTTCAGGCCACACCCCCGCTCTGGCTTGCGCCCCAAACAAAAACGTAGCCGACTGTCTGGCGTTGATCCTCTCCACCATGAGGCCGTTTCCTCCTAGAGAGGCGGACGCAGCCTCCCATTTCAGCCCCATCCTGAAGAACTGCAGCATCGCTGCCACCTGCGGGTCCAACGGAAGCTTGTGTCATGCTTAAAGCTCACACAAACACTAATGAAGGGAGAGTTTATCAACATACAGCTGCAAGTTATGAACATGCGGCAAGCTGCTACACATCATGTACATCGTCCTGCATGAATAGAAATATTTGCTTCTCTCAAATCCAGTCATTTATGTTACTAATATTTGTAGAACTTTTAGATTAACTTTTTTATTAGGTAAGTCACATACTATGAAGAATTTATTGGAAGCGTTGTCGAGAGCGCACTAAGCAAGCGATACTTCATCCCTCTACAAGTCAGTATTTGCTTTTAGGAGATCATTGTAAGTCAGTTTAGGAATTGTTCAATCTGAGTCCTGTTTTTTCTGCTTTAAATGGAAATTATTGATGGGCACAATTTCCAGTATGTCGAATATTTTTTGATGATCAAGACATGCAGCAAATTTTAATGAGACTTCCCTGTTGCCTGAAAGGTTTCTACACATATGGATTTTGATTTCTGTGGTTTCCAGATACAGATAAATATAGAAACAACTTTATTTGCAGACTCTTCCCATTATCTCTCGTCTTGTCCTTCCTTCTTTGCTTCTATCCCCTTCGTTTTTTTCTTGTTTCCTCTTTTGTCCTGACTCACTTACTTTCTTTTAAACTTATTTACTTTCCTATGTTCTTTATCAATTCCTTCCTTGTGTTGTTTCTTTCTTTCTGCCTGTCGTTTAGTTTCTGTTTTAAATCATTTAAAATCTGGCGACCTTTTGTATTTTCTATGTAAAATCAACCAAAAAGAACTGGGAAGTCTGGAAAGATTGGTATTTTTCAAAAGAAATATGTAAGAATCCTGTATTTTAATAATAGCCATTGAGCTGAATGGTTTGTCTAGTTGTCAAGTAAGTCAGACTTAACTTTTCTGTGCCCTTCAACAAACTGTACCTGACATTTTAGGGAATATTTTGAGAATGCATGTTTCTCATAAGCTTTGCAATAATGTGTTGGTGTTGTGCGATTTACAAATGCTTTTGATTTACTCTTTCAAAACACCTAATAGATGCTGTTATCTTTTTATGCAATTCATAAGACTATTTTCTTATCTCTAGTAGCACTAAGGTAATTATTATTACTATAAATTATTATTTATAACATTTAATTAAAAAAAAAGATGTAGTTTTGATCATATTATTTAAAGAACAGTGTGTATTTATGAATATCCTAAAATGAAGGCCATCTTTTACATGGACTATCTATAGCATTCAGTAATGAAGGAATAACCTCAGGTGATTGCATTCAGCACTGAAGGTGTAATAATAAACATTTTTATCTGGATGCTTCAGGTTTAAATGTTGCCTGCTTCAGTGCAATTTGTTAGCGAAGAAAGAGATTTCAGATGCTAAATGTTTTGATGCTAAACTTTTAAGTAAAGTTTAAAGAAATTGGAGTATCATTTATTTTCTCCTTTATTCTTATCTTTGGCCAGTTTAAGACCAAAATATGGTCAAATGAAACAATTTTCAACAAATGTTGACACTAGAAGACATTTTATTTTTCTTTACACATTTGTCTGTGTTTTGTTTTTAAATTTTGTCTTTAAAATGAAGATAATCCTTTTTTTGTGACACTAAAGACGAACTCAGTTTACTTGAGTTTTTATTTTGTTGTTTTTATTCTAATTCTCTCTTCATTTGAATTTATGCCCTTTCCCAACAGTTTATTGCTATTTTTAGCTTTGAATAATTATGGTGACAATGCATTAACCATTGCTGTTTTTTCTCAATAATACCTCCTCTTGTATCTAAATATGGCTTTAAACCATTTGCACAACTGTACAACTTACTTTAATAATCTGCCATCTGTTAATAGATATTTTATCTTTGAAGCTAAAAAAAATACTTGCAAATACTTTGATTATTTGCAGAATCTATACTGTAGCAATGCAATGCATTTTACCAAGGTTTTTAAGAAATATGCCTTTAATACTGACTTTTGTTTTACCTTTGGTTGCATTTATGACAAAGTAAAAAGGAAAAGTTAATACCAGTGAAGTGGTTTCTACTCATTTTTCTTGTCTTTTGTAGCTGAAATGTTTTAGTTATACTCTTTTTATTATTATTATTATTTTTAAATCAGTGTTTGAAATGACAGCGCAACACAAAGTACTGCATGTATTTAAAATGTAAAGTGATTAACAGTTACAGATGAAACTGAAAAGTATGGTGCATTTCTGTTACTTTGTTGTATTGCGTTTTGCTTTTTGCCCTTTGTAAGCCATTTAAAAGCCCAATTAAATTAAAGTTTATAGTTATTGCATTACAAAATATGAACACCTTGAATACTTTTTAAGGCCCTGTTTTTCATATTCATCGACGCAACATATATGTAACAAAACTGGGAACAGTGTTTTGTCCTCTCTCGGCTGCCATCATCAGTCTTACTACCGTTAGTTCAGGTTGAAGTGTAAAGTAGGAAAATGCAATAGCTTCCTTTTTGAACTGTGACAAAACATTATGTAAAGGAGTGGATGAAATGGAGTTTAGTGTGAGCTAATTTTAGTTTGTCAACATTATTTCTATGGCTCACCGAAGACATAATTTTGATAAATGTTCTAAAATTATATCCCACAATATTATCCAGAAAAGGAAAATGAGTTATACGTATTGCTGGTTTCTTAAAATTATATGATAAAATTGTAACCTTTTGACTAGTTTAATCTGACCAATTGGCCAAGAAAATCCGATTTGGCGGATTTTTGATTATTTGTTTGCTGATGAAAAGTGAAAGTTCCTAGTTCCATTGAGCGCCTTGAACGCAGCATAGCGTTGACCATCAGCGGATTGCTGCTGGTGGTTCCTGGGTCGCAGAAATGGCGAACGTGGTCCTGGAGTTCAAGGTTTCTGCCGGCGACTCGGAGCCCCAGAATCGGCCCGTCCTGTTTCTGGGCCAGCAGAACAACCTACAGCAACTCAGCTGGAGCCACGTCAAAGGAAAACTGCAGCCCGTCGTTAGCAAAGAGGTGAGGAAGTGCTGTAGCCGGGTGTTTGCTAGTGTTAGCGCCGCGCTAATTGAAGATAATGCAGACTAACACACTGAGAGTTAATGAAGTTCTGCTACAGATGTTCTGGTATTGTCTGCTGTTAAAGTAGTCCAAGAGTACAGCTTTTAAATGTGTTCATATTGTTTTAGCATTGTTTAAAAAAACGATAGCTGTTTTTTATTGGTGCTTTGTTACCTGGAAATGACAGGAAAATAAATAAAACGGCGTCACTGGCAAACTTAAGTATTAAATTGAAACGTTTATTTTGGAATTATGATTCTACTGTAACGTTTAAGGTTCTATTTTCCGGTTGTTTGTTTTGCTGTTCACGTTTTTAACAGAACAAGACTTGTTAAACTTGTCCAGCTTCCCGATAAGAGGTTAGGAAAACCCAGCAATCAGATCCAAGCAAAAAGAGAAGTTAAACTTTGACCCCATCTTAGGCAGTGCGGTCCGCTATCTTACAGTCTTCAATTCTGTGTTCTCCTTTCTTTTATTATGTGTCCTGTCGTGATTGTATATGTGGGTCTTGCAACATAATTTTATTTTGAACAGGAAGTAGAATAGAAAAGAGGTGAATATGGAAGCCCATTTCCGCCACTGTTAAAAAAACCCAATGTCATTATAATGAGATACTGTCTCATTATAATGACTTTGTATCTCAAAATAATGAGATAGTTTTATTTATTTATTTTTTAACAGAGTGGCAGAAATGGGCTTCCATAGGTGACAGTCTTTTACCACAACAAAAACATAAAAGTTAAACGATGAGGTCAAGTTTCTGGAGCATAAACATTCACCTATGCACACACTTACCTCCCACACTAATATTAAGAAACTCCTCTCTTGTATGACATGAATTTTAGGTTTGATGTCTATATTTTCACCTTGAGTTATCGTGATTAAATGTGAATATGTGTGTTTCTATAAACTGAATACATATTTACACCATTGAAAAGCTGTTTATGATTTTTATTGAACATCTATTTAAATACAACCAAAAAGCTTTGTTACCTTACAGAGAGGTGAAAGTTCCACCTTATTTTATTTTATTTTTTCCAGACCTGGCAGGCAGCTCTCAATACCTTGAACCCAAACCCCACGGACAGCTGCCCCCTGTACCTGAACCAAGCCGTGGTGGCCGCTCTTCCTTCACGGGTCAGCAGGCACAACAGCCCAGCTTCTGTCCACTTCCTCTCCCGCCTGATCCGTTCCTGCCTTCCTGGAGGGAGCAACCGCTGCATTGTGGTCAGTGTCTATCCTGTCAAGGTCAACCCTAATAAACCTGGTCAGCTAACACACACGTCTTATCCTCTGTAGGTGGTGTGTGAGCGTTCAGATGTGTTCGCCTCTGCTTGTGCCGTTGCCAGGGCCTTCCCCCTCTTCACCCGGCGCTCAGCATCCTCTCGCAGGACTGAGAAAAAGCACGTGACCGTGGAGTTCATGGTCGTTGATAGCGACGGTGGTCTTCTGGATGACGCAGAACTCAAGGTATTGCTCTGTGACCTTTTATATGCTTACCTTTCCCTCCTTCAGTAACATAATTTCATTTTCTGACTTTCACATTAGGGCTGGACGATGTGGATTAAAAACTAATTGCAAAATATGCATTCCATATCAGTCAATATTGATAACTGTCACTCTTGATAATTATTGATTAATTTTTTGTTTTAAATATCTGAAATTCTACCAAACAGGTGGTATGATTTTTCCTGCTAGCCAGTTTTCATTCCAAATTGTCATTTTTTAAAATTGTTTTTTATTATTGAGGCACAGTGGCAAAACCTGAAACTGGTGCTGTGCCAGTTACTCAACGGGTTGTTGCTAGGTAACCACAAGCTATTCAGCAGGTTGTGTAGGTAACGAAAAATGAGTGAGTTAGTTGAAGCCACCAACCTAGCTTAGCTGGCCATCAGAGGTTGAGCAGCTGAATCATTTCCTCTGCCTACATCTCCCAGAATGCTATTGGATATTCTATCAGATGTTTTATCTATTGATAACTTGTCTATTGTGATATGTATAGTTATTGATTTGTTGCCCAGTCCCGGTTCACATAAGTTTTTTTTTTATTTATTTATTTTAGTGTCTCTCCAATGCTGCTGATGGCGTCCGGCTGGCGGCTCGCATTGTGGACACGCCCTGCAGTGAGATGAACACGGACCACTTCCTAGATGTAAGTCATTATTTTTGGGAAACTTTCATATCTTACCTCATAACATTCTCCTGAATTTTTAGAGAATTGATTTTACAAAATCCTTTTATTGATTCTTTAAGTATAAGCTTAATCATAAACCACATTATGTGGTTGAAATGAAGTGCTGCCATTCTGATAAGTTTGAATAATTTTACTGTAGCAAGTGTTTTTGTTACAGGAAATAAAGGCTGTAGGAAGTGAACTAGGAATTACTCCAGTCATCATTCGTGGAGAGGAACTGAAACAAAGAGGATTTGGAGGTAGAGCATTTGCATGTTTGTGGTTTTCTGTATTTATAAAAGTTTCTACCCTTACTTTCAACTCTGCAAATAGTAAGAAATAGGAGGGTGATGTAGCACCATTGACTTTTTGTTAACCGGGTTGTCCCAATAAAAATGTAAAACTCTATACCGACACTAAGATAAATAAATTTTTCCATTTGTTAGTTTTCATTCCTCATTAAAAAGGTGTGCGATGAAAGGGCTAGAAATAAACTTACTGATATTATTTTTAAGGTGTAACTTTGGAATAAGGTTTATGTCAGGATCAAACAACCTAAAACATTCAAACACCACACAAATAGGAGAAAGACAAGAGAGTATTAGATTTACTTGCAGCAAGGAGAACGGACAGGAGTTTGCCTAAGTTACAATCTCCCACCGTTCTGCCAAACCCTTTCTTTTTATTTCCTTAGGGTGGTCCCTCGTTACATAGCTTATTCTGTTATCTAGAGTTAATTACAAAGCCTTGCTGCTTCTTCTGTTCTGTTATCTTGAGTTAATCACGTAACATTTCTGCTTCTTCTGTTCTTCTTCTGTTGAGTCACAGGCTGACGTAGTGCAAAGTTCAGTTCCTGTTTGTTTCCTCCTGTAGCTACGATGCAGAAACTGATGAACTCACAGAACAATGGGAGCTGTTGCACAACGAAACAACAAACACAGCAAACATAAGATAACATATACTAAACATTTCTAACAGTTTATTTAGGGCAGAATAACTTTATAAACTGATGTGAATCAATTTGTTCAAATAGCTCATCATTAATAGCAGTTATTTATGTTTTTTTGTTTTTCTCCACTCTCAGGTATTTACGGAGTTGGGAAGGCTGCAGAACATCCTCCTGCGTTAGCGGTGTTGAGCCACACTCCTGACGGGGCGACGCAGACCATCGCATGGGTCGGCAAAGGCATCGTGTACGACACCGGTGGACTCAGCATCAAGGGAAAGGTGAGAAACAAAATGACATACATGCACTCTGACAAACAGATTAAGTAACTTCTAGATATTTAAGTTGCTGCTTATGTGTGCGTTTATGGGTGACGGCGAACATACGGCAGTTTCCATGCCTCCCAAAGGCCAATGAGGCAGAAAGTAAAGGTCTGTCGGAAAAAAAAGCACTGTCTAAAGCTAACGCAATAAGTAAATGTAAAATTAAATTGCCTTAAAATGAAACTGAGCTCTAGCAGCTTATCAATATTCAAGCAGCATATGTCATTATCTGAATGAAACAGCTTTTTGCTTATCTTGTTTTTGGAAGTTTTGTAATCTTTTTATAAATGTTTTAACTTCAGCAGTTGTTTTCTATGTTTTTAAAACTAAAAATACATATGTCTTTTGTTTAATTCTTACTAGACTACAATGCCAGGGATGAAGAGAGACTGTGGTGGAGCTGCTGCCATTTTGGGAGCTTTCAAGGCAACCATCAAACAGGTGAGGCAGCTAATAAAATGATTTCATGTCGTCTCTGCCTCTGAACGCAGTTCTGACCAGCCGCTCTCTGTTGCCGTCCTCAGGGCTTTAAGGATAACCTCCACGCGGTTTTCTGCCTGGCGGAGAACTCGGTGGGACCCACCGCCACTCGACCCGATGACATTCACGCGCTCTACTCTGGAAAGTGAGACTCTTTCTGATTCATTTCATTCCTCAGAGTTGCGTTTTCTCCTCCCAGCCTTTTTAGCACAGCACTAAGGTTGTGTATTGAATCATTTATGCGAGCTGTTGTAAATTGTTTTTGTCTGAAGGACGGTGGAGATCAACAACACCGATGCAGAGGGCAGACTGGTGCTGGCAGACGGAGTGGTGTACGCCTCCAAAGATCTGTCTGCTGACATCATCCTGGATATGGCCACTCTGACGGGAGCTCAGGTGTTTAAACACACCAACACAGGAGACTGTCATGCAGGTATTGTCTTTGTATTTACTTCTGCTCTTTGCTTTTCTGTTCAGGGAATCTCCACAGGGAAGTACCACGCCGCCGTCATGACCAACAGCGAGCAGTGGGAGGTCGCGTGCGTGCGTGCAGGTCTCAGCAGTGGCGATCTCGCCCACCCTCTGGTCTACTGTCCTGAGCTGCACTTCAGCGAGTTCACCTCGGCTGTGGCCGACATGAAAAACTCTGTGGCTGTAAGTGACAAACTACTGAGTCCTAAATATCTATTTACTCTAAGCATGAAAACTAACCTTGAAGGGAAACGGTTGTTGCTGCATGTGTGACATACTTTGGTTGTCTGAATTTATATTCGCCTGCTTGTAATGGTTTTTTTTTTTAATAGGAAAAAAGTTTTACCTGGTAGTTTTTGTATCTTTTATACACGTGTGTAATAGATCCCCCACCCCACCTTTACAGATTTTTATTCTATTTTAGCTTTTTTGTTGTTGCATTTAAATGTCTCTGATTATTGAACTAAAGACAAAAAGAAGTTTTTAAATCATGATTTTATTTATCAAGGGAAAAAATCTATCTAAACCAGTCTGGCCCTATTTTTTTTTAAAGAAGTGCTTGAGATAACTGGCTGTGTCTTTTACTTTGGATGAATTTTGGCACCTCTTCTTGCCAGAATACAATTTAATGAACATTTCTGGGCTTTTCAGAAATGTAACTGGTTAATTTCTGATTTAAGACAGCTGCTAAATACTGTTTCACACAGGACTAGACTGGCTTGGAGAGATTGAATTTAGATTAGTTGCAGGGTTTAATTATTTTGTTTATTACTGCTTTGTTTTTCAGGACCGTGAGAACGCCCAGAGCTCCTGTGCCGGCCTCTTTATCGGTTCCCACTTGGGCTTCGATTGGCCCGGTGTCTGGGTCCATGTTGACATTGCTTCTCCAGTTCACGCAGTGAGTAACTTTTTAACTTTATTGCTCACAGCTGCTCTCTCTGTTTTATCAGAATAGTTTTAAAGTCTCAGAAAACATTTGTTCTTATGGTGTTAAACATCAGGACCTCAAATATCTTATGGAACTAGAGATGGACATTTGTTGTGTTGTATTGTTATTTATTGTGATAAACTTCTTGTTATGATTACTATTTTGGTTTATCGTCACAATAAATTCCCATTAATGACGCTTAAACTCCAAAACTGTCCGTATTGTCGGAATTGTTTTACTATTTTTTTCTCACATTCTTCTGAAAACATCAATAAATATCAATAATAGGGCTGTGTAATTTTATCGATTCCACAATATTTATTGATATTTTTTTCCTCAAAGTATCGATTTTTCATCCGTGAGTGTCGATACATTAATTCCTACTTTGAGTTTTATGTCAAATTCTCATGAATTAAATGACAGCATGACACATGACATTTTTTACCCAGTTGCACATGTACATTAAAAATGACACGTAACAAAACAACCAGTTACAATAAATTAAATAATGAAATAGATAAGTTGCATTATCAAATATAAGTGAATAAGACAAAAAAAATTCCTTTTCTGCATAACCAGATACACAAAACCACACAACTAACATTTAAAAAAAGCAAATGTATAACAAAAACATTTATTACACCATCAGTTCAATTAATTTAATCTAAGTCTATGAAACAATCACAAAATGTCACCAAAATCACTCTGTCCCTCTAAAATCTTTCACAAAATCTTAAAAATGTGTCAAATTGTATCGTTTGCTGAATATCGTGATGTATATCGTATCGTGAGCAGAATATCATGTATTGTATCGTGAGATTAGTGTATTGCTACAGCCCTAATCAATAAATTTGAAAATATGATTAAATCATTTACACTTTCATCATTATCATAATATTACCACAAAAATATTGTGAGGAAAAAGTTTATGCTACCATAACTACATGGAACTGACGTTGAAGGTAAATTAAGCAGGTCGGTCCTTAACCATGTTTCATTGGGTTTTGTTTTTTGCAGGGCGAGCGTGCCACTGGGTTCGGCGTTGCTCTGCTCATGGCGCTGTTTGGCCAGGCGTCCGACGACTCCATGCTGAACCAGGTGTCTCCTCTGGGAGCGCCGACCAACAAGCCTGAAGGCCAGGTGGAGCGCGACTGCAAGAGACGAAGGCTGGTGTAGAGCCAGCGGTTCACTCCTCGACCTCTGAGTCGACCTCTAAGTCGACCCGTCTCGTCCCGGCTGCTGAAGTTCCTCCAGTTTGTTGAAAACTTTTTAAAGTGATGTTGGATTAAATTTAATGTGACTCAAAGCAGCCGATCAGTAAAATCAGATGTGGTATAAATGACGCTGATCGAACACTGACCTTCTTCACTTCGTCCTGGTTACTGATCAGCTCTATTGCTTTTTTCCTTTTGTTTTAGATTAGTATGTGAAAGATTAAATATTACATTAGAAATAAGAAGCAACTCTTATTTTTGTCTTATTAATCAGTTTATTCAGGTGTATTGTGATTATTTTTGACAGATTTTAACACATACCTCGCAGATTTTCTTAAAAATAACCACCTTTATCTGCAGGTATCTTTGTAACGATATTCTTTTATGCAAACGAAGGAATATGCCATTATGTCTTACACATTGTTTTCTAGTGGATCAAATAAATCTGGCAGGAATCACTGCACTTTGTACTGGTGACTCTACATGACGCATTACATTCTCACTGCAGGTTTTAACAGTTTGAAAAATCGTTTAGAAAAAAACATGTAAAAATGTTGTATTATTAGCAGAGTCCTGCACAATGGTGTCTTTCCACATTTCTGACAATCATGATGTCCCTCATTAAAGGCAGTGCCACCTGAAAAAATAAATAATTAGTATGTGAACTTTAAGATGTTTTCGTATTTGTTCCAGGTTGTTTTTGTTCCAAAATCAATAATAAATTTGTGTCAAAGCTTTATCGCTGAAGATAGACTCACATGATTGAAGACCTTTGTACTCCAGCTGGTAATGTGACGGGAGCATAAAACAAAAATATGTCAGCATGAATACAATACAGGTTTTGGTCTTTTAGCTACTTCCCAACATCTGGAAAGAAAAGTTTTATTCAGTGGTAATGGGTTTGTATGTCATTTACACCAAGAAAACAGGAAGTCATGAATTACTGGTTACATTGCATTTTAGTCAGACTAAAAAGTCTAAATTTAAAAAGTGTTTTACAGGAAATTAGAAGAAGGGGACAAGATACTGGGGTTTTGTCAAGTTTTTCTTTACAGGTTTTCTCCATTTTTTTGTTTTTTATTCAATCAATGGATAAAAGTGTTATTCTCCTGGTATATAATTATTTCTAAAATTCTTTTAAATCTTTTCAAAAACACATGTTCCTGTTCTTGTATTACTGTGGTTTGTTGCAGCAGCAGCTTATCAACAGCTGACAGGAAGCTGTTGATAAGCTCATCAGCTCTGGACAGATAAAGTAACATCACTGATGGAAAATGTCTCCTACTTCATGCATGAAGCTGTGGCTGAACTGGAGAGCTTTGCTGCACCAAAGGTGCACTAAGAAGCGTTACTGCAGATCCTTCCACTCAGCTACGTCCAACAAACTCCTTGTTGATATATGCAGTTTTTTTCACAGTCTTGCAAGCAACCTGATTTTTTTAATGCACAATCACACCAACAAAATTTTTATTTTTTTATTGTTTTACTCGGTTGCTTCTCAGAACTTGAATTTTTAATAAGTACGTGTTTTAAGGTGTCACTTTGACCATTCTGTAAATGATTTATGTTTTTTCTTTTTTTTTTTATCTTTGAATGCTTTGAATATTTCTATTCTATTTTTTAACTTTACAACCAGATCTTCTATAAGTCTGTTGTTGAGAGTGTCACTATTCTGTGTCCTGATGCTTAAATGGGCAGGAACACAACAACTACGGCGGACAATAATAAGTTTTAAGTTGTTAATGTTCTGACTCCAGTTAGACAACAACTCACAAAATCACAAGATATGCTCCATCATTACCATCCATCCATCTTCTGCAAACATTGAGCATGTTCACAATGTGCCTGACACAGTTCAAACAGATCACAAATAAATCCCATATTTGGAAATGTGAACGACAATGCAAAACAAAAAAGAAAAGAAAAGCAGATTTCACAAAAAATCTGAATTAAGGTCTGCAGTGTGAGTGTAGTCTTAGAAAAGCAGAGCCTCTTTAGTCAGAGGCTTCTTCAAATTTGCTGTAAAACAGACTACTACAGGAAATCACAACCATCTACAGTAACTCTTTGAAGAATTTTGAATTAATATTAATAACAATAGCATTTAACTTCCTTTAGGTCTCAGTGAAGTAGTTCTGAATTTGAATTGAACTGAAGAGTGCAGTTATTCGCTGCCCTGATCTGTTTATTTCGTATCTATTCTAACTTTTTGAATAGTTACTGCTGCTGCCAGTCGTGTTTTATTTAATAACCATGTTTTCTTTGTGAATGTGTCGAGTCACGTTGTTTGTGTGTAACTCGTGACCTGCAGGGTGAACATGCGGCCCACCTCGGTCATGTGACCCAAATCTCGGAACACCGGCTACTGATCGCCGCAGACTTTCCCCACAGTGTGCAGCTGGTCTCCGCCGCTGCAGGTCCGTTTATCCCGTCCTCTCCGACCCAGTGAGACAGAACCGCGCCGTTATGGCTCGCGCTGCCGCGGTTGTCGTCCTGCTCTCGGCTGTTGTCTCGGCTGTTTCCGCCGGACTGTTTTTCAGCCAGAATGAACCCTGTTATGTCCGCACGCCGAGGAAAAACAACTTCGGTTTGAGGTAAAGTGTCACTGCTTTTTCACTAGAGTTTACCTATAAAAGTTAGCGAAATTAAAGTCGGTTAAAAAAAAAAAAAAGACTTTTTTTTCTTACTTATCTAACCGTCGGTTGCGGTTAGCATCAATATGAGCCGCTAGCTAATCTGATCGGAGATAACAGCAGCAGCTATGTCACAAAATAACTTCGTTATACGGATTACCTTCACTTTAAAATACATTATTGCTTTTAAATTGTCAAAATTGACATGAAGTGACCTGAAATGAGCCCGTGTGTGAGGTTTTAGTTTCGTTTTCTTCCTGGTTTTGTGCTAGTTTGGGTGAACAGTTACAGTAAACTGACAGATGATCATCAACATTTAACCGCAGATCACGAGGTTCGGTCCAGTTCAGACTGAGGAAGTGACTGGATTTAATCTGGTGTGGAGAGAGGAAACCTGGCTGTAGAGGTTTTGGGAGGTATTTCCCCAGGTGTTTCCCTTTAAACTGGGATTTCATCAAAACGTTCTTTTGATTTTAGTGATTCAATTCAAAAACACAAAGACTCAAATGTTAATTATTAATTTCTTAATAATTAAACTTTAAAGCTTAGCTTCTGAATTATAAAACTATTTCAACTGTTAAAAACAGCAAAAATACAATGTTATTTATCAGGGTTTCCCACAGTGTATTATAAGCCTGGCGGGCCACCAGACCTTAGTTGTGCCCCCACCAGGCTTAGCATTTTTATTTTTTTTTTATGTTTGCATTTTTAAGATTTCCTAGTTGGTGTTCAGGTATTAATCTTCCAGTCTTCCAATAACACATAATTGTCATGCAATCTTTTCATATTTCCTGTCAACTTTAATCATTTTTTAACTCAAAAACACGACGGGCCGCTGGATGAATGACCGCCAGAACACCCAACCTCCAGGCTTAGCAGGTTTTCTGGAGGAAACCTTGATTCATGTATTTAAGGCATTTTGCATCAAGACCTCCTTAAATTAGCAGGCATTAAAACACCTACTGCATTACTTTACACCAATTACAGATTATTTGTAATTGAGTAAGAACATTTTTACAACCTGTATGCAAAAAGGGATTCTCTTTTTATTCTTGTGTGTTGTTCAGTTCAGTATTCATGCAGGAGTCACAGTTTGGGATTGAAACGCTGCAGCTCTGCAGTTCCACACGTTACTGGAGCTGGCTGTTATCTCCTCACTGTTTCTGTTTCCTGAAATTAATTTTAGTGCAAACTGGTAATTTTAGCTGTGCAGATGCACCTGTTGGGTTTCTTTTACTTTTGGATGTGTTGGTGTGTGTGTGTGTGTGTGTGTTTAGCATGCTTGAGAAGTAGAGAATGCTGTCCCTCTGCAGCTTGTAAGTGTTTGAGTTATTGTCTAATAAAATAAGGGAAACAGAAGTGTGAAAAGTAACCTTGACATGTTGACTGAGAATGTAGCTCATGTACAATGACTGTAGTATGATTAAAAATGGGGCCATTGTGGATTTAAATGCTCTCTTAGGTAGTATAAAGTTGTAATTTTGCTCAATTAATGTATGGATTGTATCAACACTAAGATAAATTGGTAAAAATGAGCAGAAAGTTGATGGGTTCCTCTCCGTTTCCAGAACCGGTCCTCTGCCCCATGAGTACCTGAACATCTCTGACCTGCCCAAGGTGTGGGACTGGAGGAACATCAACGGGACCAACTTCGTCAGCACGACTCGCAACCAGCACATCCCGCAGTACTGCGGCTCCTGCTGGGCGCATGGCAGCACCAGCGCCATGGCAGGTATGAGTCAGCACGCTCCAGCTATCACGAGTTTTTACACGCCAAGTGGTTGTGGCGCCATCATCACAAGGCTGGAATGTATTTTTACATTTATGTGGTCGTTTCATTTCCTCTTAGAGACGGGACTTTCATGAACAGAAACCTCTTATGGTCATTGTTTCTGCTGCTCTTGAAAGCTGCAGAATGTAACTTCTTTAACAATGTTTTTTTTTTTTTTTTTTTTACATATTTGTTAAAACTATGTTGTGACAGTATAATGTACAAAATGAGCTCTTCTCCCATTACTAACTACAGAAACACACCACTCTGTTTGAAACAACCCATCACTCTCATGCTCACCCCTCCCTCACTTGCTCTTTGCTAAGCTGCAGCTGGTTTAGCACAACATAGCCTGCCACCAATGCTAAGGCTAGTTAGCATAGCCACCGATGATGACAGATAAAGTTTTCTGCAGTGGTGAGACATTTTTACATCATTAGCACTTTGAGCAGAATACACAAGGATGATTGACAGCACTAAGACCCTCCCCTAGCTCTGATTGGTTGTTTTTGACCATGAGTGGTGGATTTGCACTTTTCTTTTTCCACAGATTATTTGTCTCATACCATGGCGTCACAAAAATGTTGACGGCTTTAATAAATATGGGGGAAAAAAACCCCATTTTAGTAAAAGTAACATCCTGCAGCTTTAACGCATTATTTCCCCCCTTTAGATCGCATCAACATCAAGAGAAAAGGAGCGTGGCCTTCCGCTTACCTCTCAGTGCAGCATGTGATCGACTGCGGCGACGCAGGCACTTGCCACGGCGGCGATCACAACGGAGTTTGGGAGTATGCGAATACTCACGGCATCCCAGATGAAACCTGCAACAACTACCAGGCTAAAGACCAGGGTAAGACCGCCACTGCATGTGGAGCGATGGCTCGGTTTACGCATCTAGACATCAACATGCTCTCTGTGTGACCCGAAAGATTGCAAGCTCTTCAACCAGTGTGGCACCTGCACCACCTTCGGACAGTGCAACATCGTCAAGAACTACACAATGTGGAAGGTCGGAGACTACGGCTCCGTCAGCGGGAGAGAGAAGATGATGGCCGAGATTTATGCCAGAGGACCAATCAGGTTGGTTCAGGTTAAAATTCGTTGGAGATCATGATTAGGCCTGTCGCAATAATCAATAAATAAATTAATCGCATGGTAAAATGAGCTCAATAATTTTCTTTTTTTTCTCTCCTTCTACCAAAACCTGGATGACAAAAGTCTTCAGTCTCATGCTTTGGTCTCAACTAGCCCCTTTTTTAAAGTACAATTTTGTTTAGAGACTTAGGTGTCCATTTTACTTGTTTTGTGATTTACTTTTATTACTTTGGATATTTTAAATGTCTTCCAGTTCCAGCACTAAAAGTTTATTTGAGAATGTGTTCTTGCATTATTATGCCATTTCTACTGTATTACTTAAAAATAGTCTTGAATAACAATATTATCGTTTATCGCAATAATTTCTGGGACAATTATCGCCAGCAAAGTTTCTTATGACGGGCCGAATCATGATGCTGATTTCAGTACAGAAAATCAGCTTGTATCTTTTTTTCTTTCAACAACTACGCACTACTTTGTGTTTTTGTGCACTTGGTCACCTACAATCTGCTCAGGTTTGCAGTTATGTTTCTGCTTTTCATCAAGGTTAGACCTGAAAGTTATCAAGAACCACAGATGGGTGATGAATAATCCAAGCGATTGAAATAAACAGGAGAATCTGTTAAAAACCCAAAGAACAACTTAAGATCCCTTTTAAAACAAAATGGTTTGAAGGGTATTATTTCAGTAATCCTATAAACTATGAAACATTTTCATAATAATAGCATTGTGCAACATAGATCACCAAATGGAGTTACAAAACATTTACATTGATATAGATTGATAAAAATAAAATAAAATCTCTTGTATGTTGATGAAGAACGTGATTCAGGAACCAGGAAATCACCCATGTCTTCCTGTTTTGTTTTTGTATCCTAGTTTGTTTGTTCTTGTTCCAGTTCATATGTGTCTTTAAGCAGAAACAGGAAGTGACCCGAGATGTTTTCATGTTCTTCAGTTGTGGGATTATGGCCACAGACAAGCTGGACGCGTACACCGGAGGCATCTACTCTGAGTACCAGGAGGAAGCGTTCATCAACCACATCGTGTCGGTGGCGGGATGGGGCGTTGAGGACGGGGTCGAATACTGGGTCGTTCGCAACTCCTGGGGCGAGCCGTGGGTGAGTCCTCAGCAGAGGAGATCCATTATTTTCCATTATTGTTAAATTTGATGTAAATCTAAGCTACTGTGATCTGCAGTTGCGCATGTATCATTTCTTTTCTCTTGAATGCTGGTAATTTAAACTTGATTCACTTCTTAGTGAATTCCTTGCAAATCCATCAGCAGTTTTAAAGAGGAGAAAGAAATTTATACTGGAAAATCAGAGATTAAAAATTTGCTAAAGTCTGACTCGGGTCATTTTAATTTGTTTAAGAACAGAGTTCTGTCTAAAGTCGTAAATGTAGTGTTTTGTTACTTGTTGAAGTTAGAACATATCCCAGATTAAAATAATTTGGATTGTAGTGTTTAACCCATTACTGCTTCTATATTATTTTAACAATTATGATAAAATAAAAAAAATGTTCTGGTCATCAAACACTAAAATAAAGAGATTCATTTTTTTCTAATTTGGCAAATACTGAAAGTAGGTGTTAATTATAACTCTGACCACTAGATGGTGACAAAGTGCGTTTGCATTGAATCAGCAGCAATATGCACACACCAGCTTGGCTGTTATGGTTTTATGTGAATTTTTAATGCTAGTTTAGAGAGATCAGTGGTTATGATAAGTAAATAAGATATATATATTTTATCAGTCATTCATTCTTGGTAATCTTTTGCCTCTCCTCAGGGTGAGAGGGGTTGGCTGAGGATTGTGACCAGCGCTTATAAAGGAGGAAGTGGCAGCAAGTACAACCTGGCGCTGGAGGAGGACTGCATGTACGGAGACCCCATCGTGCCCAAAGATTACCTCTAGACCAGTTGCTGTTGTCTTCCTGTCATAGTGGTGAAGGGAAACTTTTATATGCTTGTATAAAAACAAGAAGGGATTTTGCTTTTTTACATGTATTTAAAAAAAAATGATGCTGAGATCTGAAGAGCTGCTCTAGTGGAGATTTTCTGGAGGCTGAAATTCTGAGACTTAAATGATTTTTAATTGGAGGGTTTGATGCATCTGTCCTCTAGAGAAATGTTGATGTTTGAACAGCCATTTATCTGTGCATGATAAAAACTTTACACAAAACCTTTTATTTGTGACGAATCCAAAGCAAAGCAGCACTGAATGTATTAGTTTTCTGATTATTGCACTACATGAAATGCAACTTTCAATGTGCCTTAATAGGACTTGGTGTCAAACTAGAAATTATGCTACTTTATGTTGAGCAATCATCACACCAATATTCTTTGCTTCAAACAGTATCAATAAACAGAGGATAATTCAGTCTGTGAATTATTGGTTTACACAATTTTTTTTCCCCAGCATAAGTGGAAGATTTTCTATATTTGGGTTTTTAGTGGAAAAATGTAACAGATCACAAAAATACTCAAGCATTTTTATTGTGAAAAAGCATGAAGCTAGATAAAATATGGAAAATAAAATACATGTAGGGCAAAAAACCCACTGAGCTGCGTCTTCTGAGACATCTGTACCTCCTCAAAGTCCGAGCTGAGATCAGGCTGAACCCTGGATTCTCACAGAAAGCGTCTCCTTCGGGTTTTCCAGCATCGTTTTCAGTTAATCATAATGAAGTTTGACTTGCAATGAGCTGAAAAAAATAAAAGTTATCCACAGGTCAGGCTTCTGGAAGCTACAACAGAAAAGGCCTAATTGACTTCTGGGACTCATTTTAATATGTCGGCTTTTACCGATGAATTCGGCGACCGGGTCGTGTTCTCCCTCTGTGCGGATCGTTCCTGCGATGCTGTCGTTCTCCAGGATGGGCAAGAAGAGCTGCACAAAGACCGACGTGTATGGAGGAGCGATCACATCCAGCACCTTGAAGAGAAACGCTCCAGGATGAACTTTGGATTAAAAAACAGGTCTCCTTTTTCTTATAAAGTCATAAAAAATATTTCTACTCACTCCTTTGAGTGTTTAGCATTTATTTTATTACTGTAATTTTTATTTCTAATTTACATTGTTCAATAAATATCAATACAAAAACTGCTATAAAAACAATACATTTAGCAGATGAATACAACTGCACTCTGCATTTTCAAGTTTATAAAAATAAAACATCAGTACCTGGTCTTATTAAATGGGATTAGTATGGAGTATTAATACCAGACTAAAAAAATAATAAACTATGAGAATAAAGTCATATTACCAGAATAAAGTAGTAACATTATTAGAACTCAGACAAAAAGCTGACTCACAACTGTGGTAAATTGAAGAATATTGAACATCTTGTGAAGGCATTAGTTTTACTAACCTAGAAATAATCTGTTAACATATCTGCATCAGATTATCAGCAGCAGGATTTTGAAATGATTGTGCAAGTAATATTATGACGTCATTACAACTTTATTGTCATTATTTTGACTTTATTCTCATAGGTTTTTTTTCTTGGCCCTAATCCGTTGTAGATCAATGCAGACCACTGTCACAAAATAAATAAAGGAAATCTAAACAAGTTCCTGAAAATGTGAAACCTAAAAAGCATGTTAATACTATTGCAAAGCACTATATCCTTTTACATGATTCACAGAATCTGACCAAAGTATTAATGCATTATAGTAGCAGCAGTGCATTTCTTTCTGTTTCAACCCAGGCTCAACATGTTACCTCAGTGACAAAGTATCGAATGAGGGAGATGTCCGTGTTGAGTTTCTCCAGACACTTGCGGATGTAGCTGACGACCGGCAGGACGTAGCCGCGGCTCAGGAGGTGAACCATTCGGTCCAGCAGAGTCTTCTTCAGCTCCAGCTGCAAATAAAGAAAAATATCAGAGGATTCAGAGAAGCAACAAGCGGGACAAAGTCTGAGACGCCCACCTGCTCCATGACGTCCAGCTGAGAGTGCTCCGTCTCAAAGAGCTTGATGAGCAGCTGCAGGACCTGCGGGTGCAGCAGCTGGTGGCACGTGCAGATCTGAGCCCAACAACATTTGCTGCTTAGACTTCATCTTTAAGGAACCAACACTTCCACCTGTTAACGCCGTCATACCTCGTCTAGTAGGGCTAAATGGACCGGCGTGTGGTCCGTTTGCAGCTGGAAGTAGCGGGGCTCTGAGACGGTCCAGTCCACCCACTTTAAAACTCCCATGGCAACCACTGGAAACCTGTACACAGCAATTATCACCAGTAGAACCAGACAGAGGCAGGAAGAGAGGTTCATGTGATACTAGAGAAAAACCCAGATTGGTATGTGGACCAGAGGAGGATTAAATTTAATATAAATAAATGTAAAAAGCCCTTTTAGTTTTTCTGAAGTCATTATTCTTTTAACAAATGGAATCTAGAAGAAAAAAATAAACATTTTCTTTTTTCCATCATTGCAAAAAACACAAAACCTTACCAAATATATTTTTAGCTTCTAGTGTAAACCTCTCTGTCTGACTCACCGGATGCATTGGTATAACGTGCCGAGTTCAGCCACCAGCTCCGTCGCTCCTTTGTTCTCATTACAGCAGAGGTTGTGCACAGTCTCAATGGCCTTGGATGTTGTCTTCAACTCCTCTTTATTGATGTTGACTCTCTTGTTCTGGTATTGAAACAAAGTACGTTTTTAAAACATTTGGCCTTTTCATTCCAGTTTAGAAATAAGTGATGCTTTGTGTCGGTCTACAATATAAAATCAGATAAAATACCCAACAGTCCAAGGTGTATTCTAGGAACTACATCAACGTTAGTGATTTGCTAATAATAGATACAGTGTGCAAACAGCGTCGTTGTATTCTGTACCTTCTTCCATGTCTCAACCACACTGGCAGCATAAGCCAAGATGTGGATGTATTTGTGTTTATGGTCCTGGTTAATTTTTGATCCAGGCTTAAAAAGCGACTGCATGAAAAGGTCCAGAAAGGCGGGCACCCTGATCTGCAGACGGGAGCAGAGGTTCAGTTAGCAGCAGCAACGTAAGGATGCAGTGGATGGAAACAGAATCAGAGAGGTTTCATCTCCTCTACCAGCTCCACAGGAGGAGGGTCCATGCTGCTGAACATCTTGAAGAGAACCGTGATGTCGGCAGGATTCAGGGCTCCTTTAGACAACATGGCACCCAAAGCCTGGCAGGCTCGAGGGTAGGCTGCTGCCGTACCAAGAGCAAGGGTTATCTGACTGGCATCATGACCCCTGTGACAGACACAGCATCAGGGTTATTACCGACACTTATCACAAACAACCCAGCTACCTTACCGGCTACAACAAAAGCATAAAGGTAGATTTCTGGAGAGTTAATTATTAGATTTTTGTCTCTTCCATCTAATTCAGTTTAGATGGGAACCTTGTTAACCCTTGCTCTGTAACTTTTGCTAAATTACGAGGCAGCCGTACCTCTGATGTGCCGACTTCTGGACCTCCTGGCTGATCCTACGAACAGCGGAGCCGCCCTGCTCCTCCTGAGCCAGAATGGACATCATGGCCTGGGCAAAGAGGTACGTGTGCTCGCCATGACACACCATTTTCTGCAGAAGACAGAAGAACAACAGAAAAGATAGTTTCCAAATGAGCTCTTTCCAATTCTAAAGCTGATGTAAATCAGGCTTTCTGTAGTTTTCTTTGAACTTTTCAGCACTTTTCTTCAAAAAATAGAAAATGAATACGAGAGATGCATCGTTCTTCAGTTAATAATCTACTATGTAGTTAATATATTGTCAGCTAAAAGCTCTTAAAAAATTGTGTTCTTGTCAATAGGATACAATTTATTTCAAACTACAGAAATGATCAATTTCATTTACAGCCCTTACTAGGGATAAAATTCGTGTGATAAACATGTTTGTCAAAGATATCAAAAATAAAATACGAAAAGACAAAAAAATTAAAAATCTTTAAGCAAACATCATGTTTGGACAGGAATATGTTCAGATGCTTTTTATAAGAATCCAAACTGTTATGACAAAAACTGGTCATTCAAACATGTTTTAACCAAAGAATTACAGGACAAAGACTCAGACCTGCAGTTTCTGTTAAAAGTTTACTACATTTTTTTTATTGAAAGAAACTAATTTGGAAAGACTTTCTTTTGCCTGACTGTCATTTTTGTTACTTGTATGAATTATTGTCATTTTCATCCTTAAAATAGCAAAATGTTCATTCAAATTTATATTTTGGTTCATCTGATGATGTAATTTTTAAATACTAAACAAGTGATAATTTGACCAGTTAGTAATAATTTTTTACTCTTAATTCTTTGGATGATTAGTTTCTACTTTTACTTGAGAATAAATACGTTGAACTCCTGCTACTCTCACTACTCTACCCACCTCTGTTTTTAAGTATTTTTAAGTCCAAGTCTTTTTTACTGATGAAAGAGCCTTGATAAGTGAAAATAAAATGATACACAACTATCTGAAGTTTCTGTTTAGACACAAACCTTCTTGGATTAGAAATATTTCTGAAGCAATAAATGTTTTGGACAAGTTGTTTTGTGTGACATTTAGGAGATGCTGATTGGTTGAAAACAAAATCCAACTTCCTTACATTTGGCCCGACAGACGAGTTCAAAAGTTTAATCTGTTGCCTGATCAGAGGAGCTATGCTTCTAGTATTTATTTTTTATTTTTAGAAATATCAACTTTACCTTCACCTATAAGTAAAACAGGAACACAAGAAAGGCTCACAGCAAACTCTGGCAGGTTCTTCTCCAGGTTTTCTTCTCCTCCGTCCAGCAGCGTGGCTAAAGACGTCCTCAGCACCCGGGAGAAAACCTCCAGCTGCTGACACGCTGTGGAAACACTGGTGATCTCTCCCTGATAGCCTGCATCAGAAATGAGCTGAACAAGAAACAAAAAACACAAAATATGAAGATGCTCCTTCAGCCACCAACCTACACGTCATTTTATTTGTGGATATATTCTGGAATTAACTAAAACTGAGTGCAGCAGGACCTCGGAGGAAATAACTGGCTCATCTAATGTAAATAATTTTAGATCAAATCAAAGTAAAAAATATATAATTGTACCTTTACAGTGAAGTTGAGCATCAGGCAGTCGGGGTGAGCCTCTGCCAGCTTGTAGAAGAGATCCCTCCATGTTGTGTGTGCTATCATCTGCTCGAGCCAAGCTGGAGTCTGAAAACAAATCAGACTATAAATCTGGACTAGTTTGTACGGACTAGAGCTGTGAGATACTGGGAGAATATGCAATATGTGAAACATTATGATGGGGATGTGAAGCAGCAATAAAACCTGTTCCCTCATTATGAAATCATTAAACCTTTCTGTGAGCTTTTGGACAATTTTTATTGAAGTATCCATCCTTCTGGTTAAATATATTATTTTGCAGACAGCAAACGAGGGACATTTTAAATACTATAAGATGACATAAGATAATGATTGCAATTTGATATGCAGTTCTAACAGGGACTGAAATGTAATGAATCTGCTCCTTCCTGCTCATAACACCCACCTCTCCCTCAACCGTGAAGATGGAGTCGGCTTTCTGGGGGTCAAAGTGCTTTATCAGGAGACTCTTGAGGTGGTTTTCTACTCGCTCTTGGACCTGAGCCGGTTCTACACCTGTAGCCCAACGAAACAGCTTACAGATAAGTAACAAAAGACCGATACACTCCACAATATAAACAGATGATAAGGCGTTTCCTTGCTAGTTTTCCTGTATTTCTTTACTCACCCATCTGAATGAGCCACTCTGCCAGCAGATTAACAGTCTGTGCAACAGCAGAGTAGTTCTCAGAGAGAAGCTGGATGACGTGTTCTGGAGAGCCTCCTGCTTGGAAATATCTGCAACAGCAGCAGCAGGGCTTTTAGTACTTCTTATGTTTTTGCTTTTTTAATCACATCTAAATGTTGCAGATCAAACTAATAGCAAAATCAGACAAAAATAACCAGAGTAAATAAAAAGAGATTTCATTTATCACAGGAAAACAGTTATCCAAAACAACCTGGCGCTATGTGAAGTTATTTCTTTGAATAGCTTTTCTCTTTTCATTTGAAAACTTTTTTTTTTTAATTTCCTCAAGCTATCTTAACACATTTAACTGTGAGAAAAAGTTCAAAATCTGTCTAATCTGTTAAGGGGTAAATGCTTTCTCACATCACTGTAAGTAAAGTTACACAGTTTATTTAATGTCGCAAACATAGATAAATTACGCCCCCTTCTGGCCAGTTTAAATATTTACAACAATAAGTTATTGCCAAATCAAACACACACAATTACTTTGCCATATAATAAATAATAGCAGCTGTGTGAAAGTGCAGGTGCTCAGGGTTTTGCCTATATCAAGGTTTTATCTGTATTAGTATTTGTGTCCACCGAACAAATTATTGGGTCAAAAAAAATAATTATCTCACTACAGTTACACTATAAATTCATGCAATTGTAAAGCAAGCCTTTGAATTTAAAGAAAAGTAGTGATATACATTTTTACTGTATAAAGCGTTTTCCAATCGTTGGCTAATGCATTTTGACTCACTTGGAAATATATGTGGTAGTTCTGAGCAGAGCTGGAGTTTTTATGAAAAAAGCTGATGAATATTATTGTGTGAGGACTTAATGGCAGTGATTTGTGGGTGTATGTGAGAGGTGAACAAAGGTTAACCTTGTGCGGTGTTTTAAATCAATCAATTAATCAATCAATCAATTAAATTTTATTTGCATAGCACATTTCAGCAGCAAGGCATTTCAAAGTGCTTTACACAATAAACACAAAAACACAAAGTCATGCAACATAGAATCAACAATCAAAAACTACATTAAGTCAAGTTCCATCATTAAATTTGTAATTGATTACGTTTCAAATACAATTCTAAACAGGTGGGTTTTTAGTCGAGATTTAAAAGAATTCAGTGTTTCAGCTGTTTTACAGTTTTCTGGAAGTTTGTTCCAAATTTGTGGTGCATAGATGCTGAATGCTGCTTAAAGAAGAACCTCACCTTTTGAGGGTGTTGAATATTGCAGGCTCCATGATGTAGTCCCTGCTGGAGAATTTCAGGAGACAGTCCTCCTGGACTTTTCCATCATTTTCCTCATCGTACCCATCCTCCTGAAAGATTCAATAATACGCCTGTAAAAGGAGCTAAAAGCCTGGAGCGCTAACTCAACATATCTCGCTTCCTTTCTATCCATTAACGAAACTTTAAAGTGACGGCTTTGCACATTAATGACAAGGTGCAAGTTGCAAATATATACAAGTTTAATTCTGTATGCTTACACTTTGAACAGAGTATGCATGGCTGATACGCAATTTAGGATGAAACGTTAAGGCAGTTACTAAATATAAATGCCAAAAATGTTTGTCAATTACAAACTGAAGCAACTGTTTTCAGCTAATATAAATGCTCTGTATTATTATAATTTTACATTTATTAAACCCTTAAACTGGATACTACTAATTTTGATGTAACGCGAATACATAAACATCACAGAAAGCTGACGGGAACAGTAATATCTGAGGAGTAAACCGATATAAAGCTATCCAGTTAGCCTGCTAACCGAGCTAATGCTAACTAACGGTCATAAAAGCTGAACAGCAACAAGTCCCGCTCTCACCAGCGGCCCCTCCGAGCTCTCCCAGTCTCCTGCCCCTCCGTAATACTCATCGTCCATGGCGGCGGGAAGAAAAGGAGACGCTGCGCCAGCCTACACTGACCCAGCTGCGAGTAGTGAATGCTGGTGATAAATATAGCCTGCTTAGCAAGGAAGCTAACAACAACTGGAGGAAGATGGCGTCATGGTGACGACAGATGCTGATTGAGCCTTTTCCCCGAGTACAGACTGACAGGCTCAGTGGGCTCAAGTTAATGTCATAACTTGATACTTGGGGTTCAGTTACACACATTTATTTTAACCATTACCAGCTTTAAATTCCCAAAAAAATAAATAAATAAATGAAATTTTAAATATGTTGGCAATGTGAAATATTTTAATGAATCTTACTGTAGTAGTTAGGAATTGGGGCATTTAGAAAACTCTGACCTTTCAGTACATTTATTCCTGGGAAGAAAATCCCATGTTAAAAGAAATAACTGATAAAAAAAAAAAAAAAAGTACCCAGAGGTTCAACTTGTACTACCCTCTTATCAGGACAGCACTTAACCCTGTTCTATTTGTCCATTTCCCTTTACAAAGTCCTTGTTTGTAGTCTGTTCTCTTTTAATCACTCTGCAGATTTTTTTCTAAGATGGTTTACAGTCACAACCATGACCCGCCTTGATTAGTGTTTATTCAAAATGTCCGGGTGTTTCAGGGATCTTTGAGCTGTCACTCAAACAAGGTTCCTAAAGCCTTTAGAAGAGAAACCAGCATGTGACCTCTGACCTGCCACCATATGAGGATGGCAGGTCAGAGGTCATCCTTTGTTTTATAGTCCAGGCTGGAATGTTTGTTGCCAAATAGTGAAATCTAAGCT
This sequence comes from Alfaro cultratus, assembly GCA_903066825.1. Lineage (NCBI taxonomy): Eukaryota > Metazoa > Chordata > Actinopteri > Cyprinodontiformes > Poeciliidae > Alfaro > Alfaro cultratus. The sequence goes on from CAEFZX010007773.1 coordinate 73,613, forward strand.
TAATCTCACCAAAGCATGTGGTTCCAGTTAACAGTCAAATATTTGTCATGGTGGGAGAGAAATGTTTTCTTTCCTAACATGCCTGCTGAAATTTTCCAGATTGATCCTCCTTCAGTTTAGTAGGAAATGGTGAAAAGAAATGGTTCTGTCATGTCAAATTGATACACCATAGAAACAAATTCATGCATTAGAAGTTCCTGATCATAAAAAAGTATATTTTAAAAAATGCTTTAATTGCAATTATTGCTTGACTCATTGATACTGTAAATAATTTAAATACTGTGTCACTTTGTAAATCTAATTGGTTGTTTGCATCTTGCACAGTGCTCTACTTTTGATTTGCAGGATGTTTTTGTTATTCTCAATGGATTTGTTTCCTGAAAAAAATAAAGTTAAAATAAAAAATTAAAATTGACTGTTAAGGATACTACAATTATGTGCTTTGGTTAATTATCTCTCTGCATTTATTTCCACAGTGAATCAAACAACTGCTTTTTCAAAAATGTTGAAGTCTCTTTACAGAAGTTTGGGTCTCAATAAACGAGGTTCACCTAACTGTACAGAACATGGAAATTTAATCAAATATACATGTTTATCATGTGTAGTAATATACTGTGTGTAGCCATAAAAACACTTCATAGAAATTTTGTAAACACTTTCTTAAAAAGAAAGAATCTCTTAAATAAAGTAAAACATATTTTCGTGATCACAACACAGCCAAATGCCACTATATTTCCTAAACATATCATGGGTGTTAAAATTGGACATACTTTAAAAATTAAATAAAATAAAAATTGTAATACTAAAAAAAATACCTGAATTTTTAATTCTGAATTCATTTCTAAAGCTTACACAATTAAATCCCTTTTTCAGCAGTACATCATGGATGCATTAACACTGATTGGTTTGCAGTTCAGCTGTTGTGAAAATTAACCTTTAAGGTCAAGTTAGTTTCAATTATTTCATGAAGGCCAGAAATCACCCAAGAAAATATTAATCACTGAAACCTCAAAGAAATTAAATTTTTAATCAATCAGCTACAGAATAGTGGATAATATATTTAATACATGGTCCTTTATAGTTAACTTTATATTTAGATTGTGCTTTCAAGCAGCAACTTGAGGATGTTTCCTGTTTCTGCCACACAGCAAAACCGTCAGGGATCAGAGTAAAAAGTCGTTTTACATGTTTAGAGAGAAACAAAGAGCCCACATGGGAACAAACATTTTATTTAATAATGCAAACTGCAACATATGAATTATATTATTTATCCAAAGGAGCAAGAAAAAGGTCATATACCCGTGGCGAATAAATCACACAGTCTGTGTTTAATCTAAGTCCAACACAATATTTTCAACCTCAACCATAAAGGGAAAACTCACCCAAAAAACTAAATGTACATTCCTTTAATGTCGGGCTGTTCGTTCTCACTTTGTGAACATCATCGAGTCTTCTCCAGGACTTTCATCTTCCCCCTGCAGACGGCGCAAAAAGGAAACCCAACTTCATGTCTAAGCCAGTGAATTATTAAGGGATACGGGCAAAAGATCAGGTGCAAACATCTGCACTGGTAGGAGATAGAGCCGTTTCTGGTGAGAGGTGCACAAATATCTACTGTACTAAGTGACATTTTAGGATCTGTGAGGTGAATTCTTCAGGGTTTTTGCATCAGGAAGGCATCTTATCAATGTTTTTCTACACACAAATATAGCTCAGGTGAAAACTGAACCTGAATCTGTTCAGCTATTGCTCAGATAAATAATATTTACTCTACAAGGAAAAGATCAGCTTCACATTGTTCAGATGTAGGTAAAAGAAAAACAGTTATGAAATGTCAAAGTGACATTTTTTGGTTGGAAAAAAAAAAAAAAGAAGAAATCCCTGCGCTGTTGGTTTTTCTGAAACCACATCCGCGTCCAGTCTTGGAAAGTTACGTAAAGGATTAGTTGATTAGCTGAAAAACCAGCCGAGAGACAAAAACAGTGACAGAAGTCTTTAGTAACTCTGGGGGGGAGGGAGAAATAGCACCATGTTCACTGAGGGCAAGCCAGAAGGTAAAAAGGAGAAGCCACAGCAGACAGAGTTCACATGTGCGCTTCGGTGCTGCGGCTGGTGTAAAAACGACTGCCATCCTTCAACATCACGGTTTGGTCTTCACTCGCCTCGGTCGTAATCAGGCTGTGTGCAGCTTATGCAAATATAGTCCTCTTTCTCAGCGCGCTCAGCAGACAGTCCCACACAAACCTGGTGGAACCACTGATTACAGTTACCGTCACACTGGACCCAGTTCACCTGAAATGACAATAATACCAGGATGAATGTGACTAAAACGATGAAAGTGAAAAAACAAGGTGAATTCGATGATTAAAACCGACCTCGTCGCCCTCAGGCTCTCTGCACCACGGTGCAGCACACAGCGAGAAGTCCTCCTCTGAATCAGAAAGAGCCGGATCTGACGAGGTGTGTGAGGGGGAACTTGTCCTCTTTGACTCTTCGCTCCTTTCCTTGCTCTTCTTCGGCTTCTTCTTGCGAGACTTTTTGGCCTTCTCGCTATGCTGAGAGTCTGAACTATCCTTCCGCCGTTTAGTCCTTTTGCTTTGTCCATTCACTTCCTTCTTCAGACTGGAGCCTCCGTTCTACAATCATTTAAAAAAACGCTTTAAAAACCTATTTGAGCTTGGCTTTTCATTGCATCATGAACATGATTCTTTGTTTTGAGAGTGACCCAAGCGAACCCAGAGGTCGATTTGTACCTTGTTGTGTCGGGGGCTCCCCTCGTCGGACTGCTCTGCCCCGTTCCTACTGGGGGAGTTGTGCGAGGACGGTGGGGCCAGTTTGTACAGCAGATATCTGTACAACTGTTTGGTCTCAGGCAGGGTGACCTGCAGCAGGAAACCCTCCACCATCAGCTCCTCCAGCTCAGGACTAAGTGCTGCAACAAATGCATTACCATTACTATTAAAAATAAACTAAAAATACTAATAATTTAAAAAACACTCTTCAGAGAACAGCTAACAACACAAACCTTGGAGTGGAATAGAGAGATGCTTTGTGTGAAATGAACCATTTATTTCCTGAGTCAAATATGAAGATGTTTTAGGTCCGAGTCTCCCCTGAAACATAATTTATTTGCAGCGTTAGACAAGTGAATCTCCTGACCGGCTTCAACAGAAATTCACCGTCTTGAACTTTTCATCTTTTGATCACTTTTAATGCATTTTATTGGGTTTTGATTCACAACTTTAAAATCCAAGAAAAAAAAAAAAAGACAACATGGTTTTCAAAACTCATAAAGATCTGAAAAGTTTGGTGTGTCTATTCAGTCATTCTGGATTCATTCCAGAATGTTTCTACTATTTCTGTGGTGACATTTCCCCCCCCATTCTTCTCCTGTGAACATAAATCTAGTCTTGGCATAAATTCTCAGTTGGATTTAGATCTGGACTTTGACTGGGCCAGTTGAACATGCTTTGGACTAAACCATTACACCTGTATGTATGTTAAACTCTCAGGGCTCTTGCAGCCTCAGATGGGTTTTTGTTCAGGATCAATTTGTGTTTTGCTCTCTCCATCTGTCCATCAACAAATGAATGCGCTACACGTTTTATTTTTAATACTAAGCACTGCTTTGTGCTGCTCTGTCATTAAAATCCCAATAAAATCCAATAGTTTGTGGGAGAGAGATAAAAAAGTCCAAGAGGTTTGAAAACTTTTGCAAGACGCTTAACTCACCGTGGTTGCCACTCTCTCTAGCAGCCCGTCGGTGCAGGCCTGTTGGACTTTGTGCTGCCACCTCACCGTCCTTTCGATGAGGAAGCGGAGCGCGTCTCCCTCTGGCAGACGAACCCGGATCCTCTGCAGCGAGGCCAGAAGCGGCAGAACCTTGTCCAGAGGAGGCTTCCTCGACCGCTGGCACAGCGGGCAGAGCCAGGCCTGGCCGTACTCCAGCTCTACTGCCGTGGTGACGCAGTCGCGGTGAAAAATGTCTCGGCACAGCTCGCACTGAACCATGGCGCCTGAAGGGGCCTTTTGGCAAACGCAGACAGTAAGTGCAGAGGAGTTTTCAGCAGGCAGAAGTTTGGACTCGTTGGAAGCTCTGAGCGCCAGCAGCAGCTCCATCTCCCTCTGCCGCACGTCAGCCAGAGCACTCATCTGTGGAGAGAAGATCAGATCAGGAGAAATTAAAACAAACTCTGCCAACGAGCAGCAGGCTCATTTACAACTGGAGTTATTACAGGTCAAAATTAACATTTCCTTCTGTGACAGAAATTATTTTATTATTTATTTTTACATTACATTTATATTGTTTTTAATCTATATTTGAGTCACTGTTTCATTGCAATCAGTTGTGTTTCCAATGAACAAAACTGTTTATTTTGGTAGGTTTGTATTCAAGCACTTATAGCTTGAATGTTAGCGGTGAATAAAGGCCTGCATCTAACGACTATTTTACTAAATCAATTACTCTGCAATAATTGATTGCAGAATACAATATTAGAAATGCATTAAATGACTAATAATTCAGTTTGGATTTTAAATAAGAGACATTTTATCACATCATTCCTTTAGTGCACGGTTTAGTAATTGCAGCAAAGGATTCATGTACAGCTAAAAAATACTTCCAACGTCAACATGTGAAAAGCTCTGCCTTTTCTACTTATCAATACAGTGTAAGACTGATCTGTTAATTATTTTTTAATAACTGATTAATAACTGATTAATAATTGGAAAGCAAAAGTTGTTAAATAGGATTTTTTTTTTTAACAGTGTAGATCTATAACTATGCCGTTCGAGGAGTTCTGGGTAGAACACATTTACAGACAAAGAGGTTTTTGTTTCAACTTTCCAATGCAAAATGTATATGTTTTGTACAGCTTTGTCTTAATTGTAATTAAGACAAGTGTGTTGCTCTTTCAGCAAATGGCATTTTTTTGAGTCTGTATGCACCAGTTAATACTTAGTCAGTCACAAAATTAGTTGATTATCAATAATCGATTAATCGCTTCAGCCATGGCTGAACGCTTGTTTGTTGTACTCACAGCAGACGGAGAGTCTTTGCTCTCAGACAGAGCTCTCTCCACATCACACACCGACTCCAGTTTTAGGGAAGCTTTTTTATTGAGCTGCAGAGCTTCTTTTACTTTTTTAGATCTGCACTTCTGATGCCCAGAGCCGACGTCACATCTTGGGCAGAGGACCTGAAAACACAATAAAAGACGTCTTAATTATTTTTAACTGCAAGTGGGAAGCAGGTTTGTACAGAATCACACTCCAAAATCTCTTGACCTCGAGGAGAGACAGGGGGGAGTTTTTCAGTAGGAATGTTTTCGCTGCGCTCTCCTTCCAGCTCTGCACGTCGCTGATCAGAGCTTCCAGTCGGTCCAGCAGGTCGAGCCTCACCGGGATGCCGTCTGCTCTGAGAACCAGCTCAGAGAGGCTGTCCAGCACGGGGATCCGTCCCCCCATCTTAAAACAAGAAAAACATTTTTATTTACAAATAAAGAGAAAACCTCACCCGTTTGAGATGTATGGTAAAATAGTGTTTCACCTGGAGCATTTCTGCTTCGTTAAGCCACTTCTTGGCTTTAGTAACAACATCCTTCAGCTGCAGACAGTTGGGCAGATAAGCAGGGATGTTCTCCACTTCCTGTAAAGCGGCATCAAGCATCTCAATGCTGGGATACGGCCTACGAAGAGAAAGGAGACAGTCGTTGGCTGAGAGTTATAATATTGCATTCCCTTGTGATTCTGTGCTACATTAATATAAGATGAGGCGTTTGTGTCTCAGAAGTCTATTTAAAGCAGCTAGAGACCTTAAAGTTGGAGGTGTAGAGAAACTAATTTAAAAACAACAAAATACAGAGTTTTCCCACAGTAAAATTCAAGGTCTTTTCAAGCATTTTCAAGGTAAGTCGTACAGCTTTTTCAGCACCATACTTTGGGAAAAAAAACAGTACAAACAAACTTAAAAAAAAAAAAAAAAAGAGTTTCAATTCACGATTATATAATATTTATTACAGTGATTAATAGCTTGTGATAATATTCTAGAGCAGGGAAAAGGTCAACTAATATAATGAAATGTTATTTTTTGAAAAGTCTCACACACACATCTAACAAAAAACACTCAAAAAAAACAAATCCCCCAATTCAAAGATCGAGTCATGAGGTACAATAAATATTCATTACATTAAAATTGGTTAGTGTGAAGGTAAATGGCCGTCCAGCTCAAACAAAATGCTTTAGCACAATACAAATAATAAATTGACTTCCTGTAAAGACTCTATTTTCCTAAAGGTTTATTACAACTTTATTGCAAAGTTTTGTAGATAGAATATTAAGCACTTCCAAGAACTTTATAGGTAAATCGAGCAATTTCAAAACCTTGAAAATCACCTAAGTGAAATTCAAGCATTGAAGGATTTCAAGGACCCTGACAATGAAATGTTCCTACCTGGAGTCCATGAGGCAGAGCACCTGCTCTTCCCACTGCTCCGACACGGTCAGCAGTTCCTGCAGGCGAGCCATGGCTCTCTCCACAGAGCTGTGGGGGGCCAGGCCCACTCCCTGGTCTATCAGCCTCCTCATGGTGTCCAGACACAGGCTGTCGGGCCGGCTGCTGGCTTGCTGGACCGCCTCCAGCCAGCGCGCCTGCTCCAGCCGCTCCCTCAGCAGCGGCAGCTGCGGCAGCTCCACGTCCAGGCCCAGACTCACGTCCAGCAGCTCCTGCAGCTCCTGAGGGCTGGGCGCCTCGTCAGACAGCAGACGGTTGCTGCGCTGCTGGAAGTCATCCACCCGGGTCAGCAGGTCCTGGAGGTCACAACAAGAGTTAGGTTGTGTCATATAATCCTTGTTTTTGTAGTGCAATGAAATATATAAGCCTCTTTGTATCTGTAAGAGCAAAGAAGAAGGGATTTGGGGGAAAGAAAAAAAAAAAGTTGGTACTGACACAAATTTTCTATGAATATTGATTAAAACATTTACTTTTAGTAAAGGAGCCTGTCGGATGTTGCACGGCAGGTTGTCCAACTGTTGGACGAAGGACCTCAGCTCTTCCACAGTCAACTCGTTCTGGTTTTGGGACTTTCCTCCTCCAGAACGATACCTGATAAACACACAATGAAAAAACATTCAACAAAAGAGTAAAGAAAATGAGCTACATCTTATGGATCTGTGACAGAAAGATTAGGTTGTTATTGTAAACCAGTTTTGCACTTTTAAAAGGCCAGAACAGAACCAATGCTGGTTTAATTTCTAAATACCTGAACAGGTTGGCAAATACAGCCTATTAAAATCAACTGTGGTAAATATTCGAGTTTTAAAGTCACGGGTCAGTATGTTTTCAAAGCATTTCAATCAAGAAAAATCAACAAAAATATAAAGAAAAAATATATAAAGAAATATTTCTTTAACTTTGGTTAGGTGGAAACAACAAATATGTAATTTCAGAAAATAATAAGGTTTTATTTTCTAAAACATAAAAAAGTAGTAAAAAGCACATAATTGACTGGAGATTTGATTGGATTTGTATAAGGGGGTCGAGCCTATCCCTGGATAGACAGATTATGCAAATTTTGAAATACGATTGTGACCATTTCTGAAAAACAAAAAACCTAACTTTGGTGTTGTTTTGATACTTTGATAACCCAGCTGTACCTGAATGCAGCACACACAGCTGTTGAGAAAACCCCTCTCATCACTAGGATTCCTCCAACTTGTGTTTTATAGGAAGTAAACACTTTAATCTGATTGGCTGCAACAGGCAGCCATCTGGATGTGAGCCCATTTTTCTCCAGTACCACTGATGTTTACATCTCCTTCTGTTCTGGATATTTCCAGTATGAATACTTGCACTCCTACACCTCTACTACCAACACATAATTTATAACAAATAAAACCCTGCAGTTGGACAACCTACCCAGTTTGACTACAAAACAGAATATTTGCTACCTTATGGTTTAACAAGAATGCAGCTGGATCGGTCCAGCCACACCTCAAGCTTATTTTTAGTACCTTGTCTGCCTTTTCCCGTTGAGAAGCTGCTGTGCCATCACAGCAACTTTATCAGCTTCGGAGGCGACGGTGCGCAGCTGATCCAGGAGGCTAATTTTAGGGAAAGCCTTAGTTTCAGCTTGCTCCACTAAGCTGTGAAGTTCCTCCAAACCTGAGAAGAAAGCAGAACAGTGTCTCAGGAAACATGAAAAACAAAAACAACTGTTTAAACGTCTCAGAGTAACATTTGATGAAGGTTATGTGGAACCTTTTTTCTTGGCTCCTTTGTTCTCCACAATGTTTTCAACAGCAGAGAGCCACTCTTTGTAGGACTCCGACCGCAGCTTCACCGACTCCATCAGCGGATATAATTTGTCGAGGGTAAACTTAAAACTGTTGGAAAAGATGACACAAGTTGTAATTATTTTGACGTAACAAACGTCTCCAGAGCCATTATTTAATAAAATTCTGTAAATGTTGGAGTGCATTTTAAAAGAACTCGTTTACTTTTACCCAAGATTTCTGAATGAATTAAATGTATATATTTTTTGAAGTTTTATGTAAATCAAAATAAACGACGTGGCAGTAAAATTCACAGGTGACTTTTCTTCAGTTGTTTTGGTTACTGGAGACTCACTTGAGTGTGAGGTTGCTATAGGGACAGGAGCAGAGGTGTTGGGCGTGGTACAAACAAGCCATCTTGTCAGGACTGCAGGAGCAAACGATGCCAGACAAGTAGCAGGTGGTCCGACACTTGCAGCACTGCCGCGCCTCATCTGGGAGCAGCTCGTAATCAACTTGTCGAGACTGCACCACACCCTGGAGACAAACATCCAGACATCAGAACCACAGAGGAGAAAATGAAGCCAAACACAGCATCTGTGCACACAATGCAGGTCTCCTACTTGTATATCTACAAGTTGGTTTGAACATCACCTTCAAACTAAGTTTTGTTCATCCTCCCGTCTTTGATGTAAATTAACTAAAATGGCTTCTCACCATTTTGTCAATCTTTTCTCGTAGCTCCCTCTCCTCCTGGATCATGCTGGTCATGTCCTCCAGCAGTGCTGATGCCAGCTCCACATCCATCGTTTCTGCTTTGAAGGCCATGTTGCAAATCATCTCGTCGTGGGAGAAGACGCAGTATCTGCTCAGCTGACGGTAATGGCCCACGCAGTTACGGCCAATGGGCATCTGCCAGAAAACATGAAAGCGAATTCAGGTGAAAGAATGAAAACCAGCATCAGTCCATGAGACTAATGTGTTTTGACAAAAAAAAATCTGTTCATGCTAGATGTCTCCAAAAGAACAAAAATCACATTTATGTTAAATTAAAGAACCTATTCCTTAAGAACTGGTTCAAAGGGATTAGACAAGTCGACTCATATGCAGACATAATCTTTTGCTGTACAAGCAGGACTCCTCACCCAGTCCATGGTGCAGAAGTTGACAGCTTCAGCAAAGTTGAAGCCCTGATTGAATCCGCTGTGATAAGCTCTGGGGAAAGTGATCACGAACTCGCCTGCACACTGGTTGGTGCGGTAGATCTACACATAGCCAGAAAAATATATATTCATTTCATGCTACATTGTGAATTAAAAAAAATGTAATTATGATCAATGATTTATGAGTATTTTGAGTTCTTTAATGAGTGGCAATAAATGAGCGTAAAAGCTGAACAAATTACCGGGATGCCGTTGTTCATCAGCGTGTTGGGATTCATGATGGTCACGAGCTGATGGAGCAGGTCAGGCTGAGATTCAAACAGCTCTGGAGCCAGTTTCTTCATGACGGACTCCAGGTGCTCTGCAGCATAACCAGGAGCTCCATACCACGTCTTTGGCTCACCCCTGCACATAAGACAAACAACTTCATTAGAAAGACCAAGACTTTCATTGCATGTAAAATTATAAAGCAGATAATTTTACTTGAATTAATGTATTGTTGAAACATTTTATGAAAATGGAGCTTGCACAGAAAAACTGGTTACTTTTCAGCTAAGCTGCCAGGTCAGAAAAGAAATAAAGTAATCTGTTTTCAGTATGGATGAGGTGTTGAAAAATGAAGCCGGAGAAAGTAAAAAGGTTGCAAAAACAATAACTAAAATATTAAAAGATATTGTCGGGGCGTGCTTTGGTGGCGCAGGGGTTTAGCACGCCCCACGTTTGGAGGCCTTAGTCCTCGACGCGGACGTCGCGGCTTCGACTCCCGGTCCCGGCTTCAACTCCCGGTCCCGGCAACCTTTGCCGCATGTCTTCCCCCTCTCCTTCCCCCTGCCTACTGTCGCGGAAAAATGCGAGCCACTAGCGCCGCAAAAAAAAACTCTTCGGAGAAAAAAAAGATAAAAAAAAAAAATTTAAAAAAATGATATTGTCAGCTACAGATTTCATTTGGTAAAAAGCCTAACAATGTAGCAGAAAGGCTGAATGTGGTACACCAAAGTTGCTGGGTTGCATCCTTTAAAGGATTTTTGAATCCAGGGAGATAAATTTTGAATGTTGTAAATTACAGTTCTCTGAAAGAGATTATAATTTGTTAAAATCTGCATCAGCAGATCAAAGCTAAAAAGCAACAACAACAAAGAAAAAAAATAAGGCGAGCCATAAATACATATAGATGCTTCTAAACCTGCAAAGTCAGGTACAAAACAAAAGCTGTTCCCAGTGTAGGGTGAATACAATGTTATGAAAAGGCAGCAGAGGGTTCTTTACCAGTGAAGGTAGTTGATGGAGTAGCTCCAGTGATCCTCGATGTGCCAGCAGAAAGAAGAGAAGCACATCCCCACATACAGCCAGGGAACCTTCATCCCACAAATGTCGGCTGTAATGTGAGTCAGCACTGATGCGTCCAGAACCGGCATGTTGTTCAGGTTCCAGCCGCTGGTCAGGTAATGCTGTGGGTCAGACACAGGTCTCAGCACTCCACTAACACTCAGATCGAGCCAAGAAAATAACTCCTCCCTAACCTGCATCAATATCACACAGTTTGAGCTTATTTTTTTTCTTTACAGCTATCAAGAAGTTATCAACCATTTTGGTTTTGTAGAAATTATATTTCCAATCAAAAATGGCTTAATGTGAATGTTTACTAATGAGAAATAAAAACAACACCTTGTTCCAACAGTAGAGAAGTGTACTATCCTGAGAGACAAACAATACCTCGTCCTCCGGAGAGACTTCAAAATGGCTGTTTCTCACAGGAAAACCACTCCCAAACTCCTTCGAGGCGATGTCTGCTCCGTACTCCACAGTGACATCTTCCTCAATAGTGCTGACAAGACGCCAAAACTCCTTCTCCACCAGCTCAGTAGGAACCATCTGAAAATAAAAACACTCATTGCATTATTGCTGCTGAACCAAAACAACTGAAACAGATGGATAAAAAAAAGAATTAGTCCATCATGTCATTTCTTTTGTTGTCTGCCCTTTCAGGCATGAACCAGACTCTTCACCACTAATCTGTGTACAACAGGTATAAGCCCCCAGTCACACACAACAAACTATTTTAAGGCATGTCATCAGTGCCTTTGTTTAGATTTATCATATCATCAGTAACAGAAACGCTAAAATTGGTTCCTGTGAGATGGGAATAAACATATTTGTCCAACAACGTGTTTGAAATTGGACAGAACATTTTCATGTAGCACACATGAAATCTTTGTATTTTTAATCATACTATTTTACCAAATTATATTATCGTTTCCCCCATTATCTGAATTGTAAGTTTGATAAGTAAACACATTCTGATCACTTAAAAGTTTCTATTAAAGGTTAATGTAAGAAATTAAGAAGTTTAACAGAAAATTACATCAAATGTGTGCATTGTTTTGAAGAAAAAAATAGCACATGTTTTAATGTGACAGAAGAGCTGCATTCAGTTGCTCCTTAAACCAAATGATGGGAACCTGAACAAAAGTAAAATTTTTCTTCCCTGCTTTACTCGGTGAGATTGAGAACAGGCAGAATAGGAAAACCATCGATGTACCATGAATATTTAATATGCAAAAGCAACAAGAGTTATTAACTCCATCCAGTAAGGAGTCATTTTTGTAAAATTAAACACTTTGTACAAACTGCCTTAAAACTCCTGGTGTAATTGGAATGAGCTACATGGCTTACAGTATCAATGATCAGCTTGACTCTTCAGGATGCTGACTCAGTCCTTTTCTTTGAAAACAACATAATTTGTGTCCAAATGAGTTTCTGTAGAAGAACATTCTCTGACTTCTCAGGGAGTTTTAGAGTGCTGCTGTTCTGTTCTAACGCTTCACCAAAGCACACAATGCTTTATTATTTATTCATCATCATTGAATCAGCACAAATGGCTTAATAAACACCAGCAGCAGTCAGGTGTGTAACATGTTTTTCTAGCTAATCTGAACCACCATGCATGAACAAGACCAAGAGAAAGACTTGCTCTCCTGGTTCATAAATCTCTCTCACGCTCCTGTCTGTTGAGTGTCACATCAAACAGACAGTAAGCAGCTGCAGCTCACATGATGTGATGTTCACTGTAATCAGTGTAAAGGGTGAAATCCTTTGGACTGTCAGGGAAACCCCGCAGTCGTTAAAACCAATTCAGAAATTAGACAATATTCTGCTTTTTGCTGTGATTTTTTATTTACTGGTAGAATTTGTAATCTTATCCATGTCGATGGTATTATAGGGCCCAATATATTTATTATAACAACCTTGGTGCACTTAATTGTTTATTCAGTTTCTGGAAAAAAAAATGAAAAAAATATATATATTAAGAACTGTGATGTAAAGCATTTTAAAAACAGAGAAGTCGCTTGTAACCAGAGCCCCAGCTGCAGTTTTTAGACGAGGTCCAATTAATTTTGGAGATTTATCCATCAACGTGTTCATTTACAAAGCTGCCCTTTACAGCTGAACCGAAGCTGAAACCATTGAGAATCTTTTCAGGCCCATACTAAAACCAGTTTAACTGATCTAACGTTTTATGATGGTTATAATTACCTGTCCACTTCACCAATTCCTCCTTAAAAATCTAAATAATTCCCATCCACATAATTGCTGTAAATTAAGCCACTAAAACAGCAATATTAGGGAAGAGAGTAACACAAAGTTCAGGATACTTTAGAAAATAAACTGCAAGTACACATGGTGATGTAATCTTACATGAACTGGCATGTTAAAGTAATCAGACTTGAACGAGTCAGCCATGTCCCCAAAAGCTTGGAGGGTGTAGCTCCTGCTGGCTTGCTCAAACCCAAATGCTACAGGAGGTTTACCACATTCCTGCAAAACATACAGAAACACAACAACAGATGCTCAAAGTAATCAAGCCTCCCGGGACTTTGGCTGTAGAATCCCAGTTAGGAGCAGACATCAGCAGCTCACCTGAGCCAGGCACTTGGGGCACCTCCAGTCACCTTTAGGGACATCGTGAAGGGGCGGGATAAGACAAAAGATGTGATAGCTGTCGTCGCAACCGTCACACAACAATAAGCGGTCCTCTGCACTCCCACTACCACATATCAGGCACATGTATTGGTCCACCTATGAAGAGACAAACGACGACGGACTTGTAACTTCAAGCAGTAAAAACAAGACCAAACAGTTCTGCCTCAGTTGAAAGCATAAACCATTTACTTTATTTTGTGGAGGTTTGTTTATTTTATTTAAATCAGTTTCTTCATGTTCTTTTGGGTCCATGTATTCAGTTGGCTCCTGTTTTATTTCAGTGACTGCCATTCTCACTGAAAGACAAGGATGGATATCCAACGGACACTTTAGGAATCTCTAAAAACAGAACCAAACATTTATTTTTTTATTTACCACTCCTACCAGGTTCTGGTTTGCCAACATAGGTTCCCATTCTCCTCCTCAGATTGGGGCGATTCTCACAAATTTCACCAGGTTCTTTTTTGAAAGAGAGTCGCTGCGGTCATAAAAGAAGAAACGGACAGAAACAGAATGAGTTTGACCAGACAGACACAAACAAAACCACTGAAAAGGTCAACTACTTTTTAAACTGGGTCACCAGCTTGTTGTGGTGCAAGTATCTCATGCTGTGGTCAAAAGAAGCTACAATTTGAATTAAATGGATACAGGTAAAATTACATTAAAAAAAGTATTTAAGCATTTCTAATTTCATCTTCAGGGATTTGGATTATTCATATGACAACTTTAGGAAATAATTTCCCCCTGATTAATTCTCCAAGACCCTCAGTCAAAAACAGATGGACCTCGGTAGCATATCACTTTTTTTTTTATAGTCTCCACTGCAGGACACCCGTCAGTCAGACGGATCCAAAAGCTCTTTGGAAAAATCCAAGATGATCGCTGTGAATGAGCCAATAAAAATCTTCATTTACAAATATGTTGGGTGCTTATACTTTCACCAGCTGTGCACTATTGGCGTCAATCGGCAATAGTGAAACTAATTTATACTTTTAAGTCGCAGGAGAACTGACAAGAGAACAAATCAGACAGACTTACTTCAGATCGCATTCGTTTAGCCCGGCGAGCGATGCTGCAGGTCTCCTGGGGCTGCACAGACTGGCGCTGTGGCAGGTCATGTGGCGTGTACTCCTTGTCTTTAGTGTCGTTGGTCAAGGTGGCCTTCTAAAGGACCGATAGGACAATTTGATGTGAAAACATAATGTAACAATACCTTTAAAGGTCACTTTGTCCCCTGAATTAAAATATACCAAAGTTTTAAAAAGTAATGGCTTCAAAGCAGGTAACGTTTTCTTTGTAGTGCATAAATTGAACAGAACATTTCCCTTCTGTATGAAGTATAAAGAAGCAGCACGTTTGATAAACATGCAGGCTAGTTATCAGAAATGATAGCCAGGACAATTAAAAACATAAAATCAGCTTGTTACATTTGTGTTGCTCTATAAAGACAAGAATAGAAAAAAGGTGATAATCTGTCAAACACACACCTGAAAAAGACTATGAATCAAAAATAATAAATGTTACAAGATAAGAATATTTTGATTTTTATAATGTTTTGCATCTTTTTCAGCAGCTTTTCAGTTCTAAATAAAAGCAAACCAGAACAAATCCAAGAGTCATCTATCAAAGATTTTACATTTACCTTAGAAAAAGAAAAAAACCCCAAAACAGTTTAGTAGTCCATTTTGACTTCATAACATCACAGCACGGGGCTTAAAAGTGAGTTGTAAGGGCTTATAGAGTAGTCTAATAAACTTCTACACAGCTGTAAGCAATAAGACTGATGACTAGTGCAGCGAATAGAAAACAGGTGATGGGACATACAGGAACATTGGATCCAATCTGGAAAAGGTTATATGGGTAGAGGATCCGCTCATAGTGGGCCCGCAGATGAGAGCCGATGGCCTTGCCAGGAGCAAATCCCATCTTGACTGATATCTTAGTCCAACGACGCTCTCTGCAAACCGCATCGAAGCCTCCCTCCTCATTTACCAACTTAAACAAAAGCAAGTGAAAATTTGGAAAAAGAAGTATTATGTAACGGTAATTGGTAAACATTTGAACAAAAGTGTAAAAATTAGAACTCAAATAATTCAGCAATGTCTTCTGTGTACATTCACACTTACATTTGTCATCATCTAACTCACCTTATTGAGTTGGTACAGATCTAAAATCTTTCTTTCGACATGAGGAATTTTCAGAGTGCATCCTTGGAGCTCCCAGAATTTTGCAATTTGATCCAGGAAGTTGAGTTTGACTCTAGTCTGAGCCTAGAGGAAAAACAAATAAATCACTGAATAAAGCCATGATTACCAAAACAAAAACACTCTTTCTCACTGGGCAAGAGAAGAATGAACACAGTGATGAATTAATAAAAAAAGAGATGGTTTTATGTTCAACTTTTATTCATGTCCAGTACTTAAATGCAACAAATAAAAATACCTCCAACTCATTAAGCCTTTGTATTCGTGGCGTGAACTTTAGTCTGTCAACATCACAAGCAAAAGGTGGCTGCCAATCCTGCAGGAAGGAAAAAAATAAAGGTTGGTTTTTGTGGCTACAGGGAAATTGTTGCCACAACATACCAGGTGAAAGAGAAAGAAAAAAAAAAAAAAAAACGTCTGTGTTTAGGAAACTGTGCTCAAAGAATCGTAATCCTGCCTGTCACTTTGGTTAATCTGTGCCAAAGGTTTTGCGATAAGACATTATTTCGTTTGAGAAATTGCAATGGACCATTGTTTGGGTCCTGTGACTGGAATGTTGAACAAATTCTCAGTCCAGCTCTCAACACATCCCAAAAACCCCAAAATTAAAACGTTTGAAACAGCAAAAAAAAAAAAAAAAAAAAAAAAAAGAATACATCTTCAGCCAAAACTGGAATCCTTATAATCTAACTTTTAATAAAACACCATACTCTTACCTCTCAGGTGACAATATTTAATAAATATACGAACAAAGAAATGACAAGATTTCTTTGTTTTGTTATTGTTGGAATGACATTATCAGGGAACATAAATGTATAATGGCTGGTGACGTTCCAGTATTATGGCATTTATGTTTTGAAATATTAAAAGCAGAATGTTGACTTTTACAGTCAATTTCTAATTAATTATTTGTTAGATTCAACTCCCCAGATCCTCAGCTCCACAACAAAAAAAGTGAAACTCAACACATTCTACACATCACCAATACTGTTGTCAATCAATGTGAACAGATTCATTGAACCTGGAAAACAAAGTACAAAAACATGGATGCAGTTTTCAAAAGCTGGAGGTTTACAACCCCTGTTTATTGCCCTTCTGCTGCTTTTGAGCATTAACCATCTAGATATACAATAAGTTCATGCAATACCTTTTAATAACTAAATAAGTAGCAGAAATGCTAATTAAAATAACTGCTTTATTAAAATGACTGATTACTTTGCAAGGCAAATGAATTCCTGTAAGCCAAGACAGATAAGAGACACAGAGAGGCAGATGTTGAAGCATTTTTGTCACTGCTACCAGTCTAAACATTGTGATTCTTATTAAACTCTTAAACAGCATTTTACACACACATCAAACATTTCCTACAAGCCTCGAGAACAGAGTTGTGGTCCAACAATCAGCAAATGAATTTCAGCTGTGCGTTGTTAAAAGTGTGATGGCACACTTCCTTGTACGACTGAGAGGATTTGCAAATGAGTGTAAAACGACTGGTGAAAATTTGTCCTGGAGTGTGAAGGAAAACTGGGCCTCTCTCACTAAGAGCATGATTATAGTAAACATTGAAATATTTCATGTTTTGCTGTGAGGACTGTATTAGTATGAATAAAACTAACAAAAAAGGATGAAATGTCTTAATTTCAGACAAAGACAGCTATTGAAGGCGTACCAGGGGGTTATTTAGTAACCTGTAACAGTTTAAATATAATCTAAAAGGAAGCTGCAGTCATTATAATGCATTTTCTTTCACATACGGATGATTTAAAGTCATGATCTGAAGTTCTGCTACTGTAGTATGTTAAAAGCTAAACAACATATTGTTATTGTTCAAGAAACCAGTTATTTTATGTACAAATTTCTTTGTCAATAATAAAGCGATGTTTGGAAAGTTATTCTTTGCACTTAACAGATGCAGTTTGACCACTCCTACTGCTGTTTTGCCTACATTCATTAAAATCCAGGAATTGTTTCTGTCTAGGGTTAGTGACTAACAAAAACACACGGAAGTTGAGTCCCAAACAGCTCAACTTGTTTCAAAAACTGCATTTTTAGAAAAAGTTTCTAAAAATGCCCTCATTTTCAGCTTTTCAGAGTCATTTTTAACAACACTCTTTGTGATATTGTTCTTCCAAGATGACACTAGGATAACTTCTTGTTCCTAACAATCTTCCATTTAAAATAAATAAATAAATAACACTGTTTGCTATAAGTCTACAAAATAGCACTAAAGCAGTCTTAAAACATCTCTAACCTGCACAGAACCCTGGAGGAAATTCTTACCACATACTCTGCACCCAGAAATCTCTGAACAGAAACAGGTTGTGGTGAAATGTTTACTTCCGCTTCAAAAACTTTTTTTGAAGAAAGGAAAAAAGAAAAAAAAAGAAAAACGGAAATAAAATGGAGCAAAGAGGTTGCCTCAGGAAAGCTCTAAACACAGAATACTATATATAGAGGCGTGCACACTTGTCAAACTCTCCTTACAGAAACAAAACGACTTTATTAAAAGCTAAACAAGCAAATAGGTTCAAATAGAGTTAAACATACACTTCAATGGAAATTGTAGATTAGTTACTAGGTTATTCGCAACATGATCATCAAGTTCTTATATGTTTATTTTAAATAGACATGTACTATGACAGATCTAAGTGCACATGTGCAAATAAAAACAAAATTAAAAATTGCATTAGTTAATCTTAATTCACTTCTTCTGGTGACGAGCTAGCCATCAGCAGTCAATCTTTGTTCAAACCTTCTCTCAGTGGCCTTTGTTTACATGAGCTGGGCTTTTTTTTTTTTTCTACCATTGGATGAGCAAACACTGAAAAGCAGTCACCCCACCCACTGGGTTTTGATAACAATTCAGTTCCTTGTACCCCTGGCTGTCTGGTTAGACTGTGCAAAGTGGGCCTTTTACTGCTTCCAAATTTCTGCAGGACACCACTGCCACGTTATGTGAAAATACACAGGCCCCACAAAACCCCTTTCATCCAGGCCATAATAATGACAAAGGAGAATACAAGCCAGAGACACACAGCAGTCATGCAGAGATAATTTGTTTGGGCAGAATCTGCATTTTATCTAATGCAAGTTAATGTTTGGACACACCCTTCAAGAAGGTCTCTGCAATTTGTTATATCTTTAAAAAAAAAAAAAGGTCAAATTGAGATGAATTTGTTTTGACAATTCTTTTAGTATATGTATAAATTATAATTTTTTTTATTGGAAATGTTTGTCAGCTGTGAAATATGGTATAAAACCCACCCATTTATCCGGAGCTCTAAAAACAGTCAGTTTGCGAGCATTTTTTAAAAATAGGTTAAGTCTTTGTGCCCTAAACATTTAACATCATCAATCGTCGCACATCGGGTGAAGAGATGCCACACAGAAAGGCAGCGAAGAAACAAAAGAAAGTGTCCATTAAGAGTCCAGTTTGAGAGACTCTTCACTCCATAAACAGTTGGTCACCGAGCACGTACGTTAATGTCAGGCAACCGCAGCTTTAAACAGGCCCAACTCGCGCCTCACGCTGGCTAAATCTGTCAAATCCAGCCCACCAAACTTCACTTTTACATTCACATACGTTAATAGTCAAATAAACAATTCAAAATTTTGAGACTTTTTCTTTTGCCCCCCCCTCTTTTCTCTGAGGGCCCGAATCCAGGAAGCACTTGATTCTGCGCAAATGTAAACAATTTACATTGTATTTGCGTACTGGCAAACTTCAACGTTTCTATTATTGTTTTTTAAAATATGTCGCGTTTTTCACAGAGCGCATCATTAAATGCAGGTCTAAATTTTTTGGAGGGGTTCATTTGGACGGTGACACAGATTTCCCCCCCGTCTGAAAAAGCTGCTGACCGTTGGTGCCAGCAGCTCCAGCTCGGGCTAGCTTACAACGGAGCCGCAATCCGCCATGTTGGAAGCCGTCTAAAAACACAACTTTGTCTGCTAAAATTACCCCCCACCCCAACAGCCGCGACCACGGCAGCCCGCAACCAACTCGAACATTTCAGAATAAATGAAGGAGAAGAAAGATAATCACCGGTGGTGGTCGGATTTTGCAGATGCCAGTTTTCTCCGCAATTGGTCGTATTTTGTTGATGTACGCAAAAGGGTCGGCGAATTCCTCCCAGCTGGGCTCAAAAACAGGGCACTCCGGGGGAGGAATAAACTCGTTCAGCTGCGGTTGAGTCATTGTTGCATCTTTGATAAGACTCCAGATGAAAATATGTGGGAAAACGGCTTACTCACACCGGTTGTATTAGCTTTGAGTTTCTGCCTTTCAATTCATGTCCACTCTCTACTCATTGAACTCAAAGACGTATTATCCAGTTGGACACGAGCTGGTGAGCAGTCCGCTTCCGCCGCGAGAGGTAGACACCCAAGAGTACGGACGTGTCTCACAAAAGAACATACATCACGGCTTTTTATCGGCCAAACAGACTGTTTGTGCGTTTATCTTTTATTTGAATCGACTATTTTTGTAGTTTATCTTAAATACAACCAGTTTATATCACAGAAATATAAATGGCTGAGTAACCACACAGAGATAATCCCAGTCTGACTTGAAACAGTTAAAAACGAGAACAGCAGGGGAAATTGTTTTAACACATTGATCAGGTTTAATTCTTTATCGGTTCCGTGTTCATGTCAAAAAATTATGGCCGTGTTTGATTCGTTCATTCCTCTGGCACGGCGGTGCACAGCATTCAGTAGCTTCACAAATAAACCGATGAGATGAGCTGACTGCTCCATAGGCCGCCCGGTTGCGCTGAATGAATAGATTTATCAGACTGTACTCTGTGTTTGCTATTCGAACACACCTACCAGATCACTCCGCGCTGACCGGGACTATGTTTTTAAATGGTCCAAAGAAGCCCATTCATTGGCAGGGAGCAGTCACATGTCCAGGGACCAATTGTTTATATTTTTATAGTAAACATTTGTTCCCAAAGATGCCAACAACTATTCAAAATAAATCGAAATACTATAATTGTTTTAGATTTGGACTAACTCTGTTAGATTTAGTGTACCAAATTTCTCAGATGTATGACACTTTTATATTTATATCACATAAAGACAAGAGTATACTGCTCTGACATAATGTAGGGATGAAAAGAAAATGTGTACTATACACTAAAATTATTTATTTCAGATTAGAGGAGCACAAAAACTGAATGCTGCTTTTCCATGTTTGGTTCTGGGGATGCAGCGACTTGAACCACAAGACCTGAGTGGTGTGGAAGTTTGACTGACAAAAAGATCTTTAATGTATTTTGGTGCTAAGCCATTGAGTGATTTATAAACTAACAATAGTATTTTAAAATCTATTCTATGAGTCATTTTAAGGACCTTAGTACTGGCCTGATGTGCTGTAGCAAGTCACCACTTTTCTGTCTTTTGGCCTCATTTAAAATGCAATTTTTTACCTCCATAAACTTTAAAGGAGAAAGACTAATTACATTTTTTGAATAGATCTTCAGAAACTTGATCTGCTAAGACTGCTGCCAAAAACAGTCCAGAGTCGCTTTTGCGTCACACTTCAGAAAAGGCTCATTTGAATGTCCCTGTTCTCCGTTTCACTTGAACTTCCTGGTCGTGAGTAGCTATCATTTGCAGGTGGCCTTGGCTGTTATAGCAAAAACCAATGGAGCATGTGTAAATGTGTAGAGCTCCTTTTCACAATAAGTGCTTTAAAACATGTTTTCTGCCATTATTTTAAAAAATAACAACAATGGATTCATATTTTCCTATTATGTCCTGTTATGTACTGTTAAAACATTTGCACAGTTGTTTTAATTTAACTGATTTTCTTACATCTAAAATTCCTCTGTCGTCCATCTTTGCATTATCAGTTTTGTCTCTCAGTTGTACGATACAAGTGTCTTTGCCATGTTTACATCAGACAAGCATTAGCAGAGGTGTGCGATGCTGCAAATTATGTTATCAATCGAATACTAAACAAATACTGCGCAAGCATCATTAATAATATCAATACTTTACAAAAATCATTATTAAATAATTTGGGCATTTGACTCCAGTTAGTTGTTTATACATTTTATGATGTGTTTTTTTATTAACTACAATAGAAAATAATGTAACTGTATAGAAATAACATAATTTCCTTACTAACTTCTACCATACACAATTGTGTATTAGAATAACCAATCTCTATATATATTAAGTTGAAGAACTATATTTCCTTTAATGGTTAATATTCAGACATATATTTTAGGTTTGAGGTATACATCTTTACATGAGTATATATATTTGAGTTTCAGAAAGATTTCACATCAGATGCATGAATAAATAATAAAACTGTGCTTATGAGGAATTTAAACAGATTTTGTAATATTTACATGTTTTGAGTGCAAACATTACAAAAGTATGAAATCCTGCTCTCAAATTAAAAATGCAAGCTCTTGATACTTGGAGTTTTATTGCTCAGGCATGAACTCTGTGTGGAAATTTGAGTAATGTCCAAGAGAAACTATGAGCAAAAGTGTTGATCTGATACAAATACTTACCTTGATATCAATATTATTAGTATTTAGATTAATATGCCCTTAGGAAAAATAGATTTGACTATTTTTTTTAAAGTCAGTTGTTTTTTCAGAGAGAGACTGTTCCAAAATATAGACATCACAAACTCACAGCAGTGTGCTCAAGGTCTACTCCAGAAGAGGCAGATTAGAAATGTTGTGTATAAGGGGGTTTAGTCGCGTTCAAAGGCCGAACTTCCCAGAAAGTTCTGGGAAAAATTTATTGACTCAGAAATAACTGTATAAAGCAGCACTTTCCTTCAGCGAGCCCAATACCAAATATGACAGCACTGCATGCCATCTGGGAAGGTCCAAGAATCGAACTGTAGAAGGAGCCATGAACGCACCTCCTTCCCAGATACACTCCAGAAAACACACACACCTCCCACATCTGCTCTTTGTCATCAGCCTTGAACAGCTCTAACGTCAGTGTCAGCCCCAGCCAGCGTTCCCAGAATGCACTGTTATCAGAAAGCACCTCGGATGAACACGACTCAGAATTCACTGCGCCACGGCGAAGGATCATGTCTCCCAGAAAAACTCGTTCTCCGTTTGAACACAGAGCGGGCTGAATTCGCAGTAAACCAATACAGGGGATGCAAACATGTCAATCCATCATCCACGTCATCATTAACCTAACATCCTCTTAATTAACGTAATCACTAACCAAACTACTTTTTTAAAAGATCACTTTGTGTTTTTCAGGTGCTTAATCTACATTTTTAAGTTTATGCATTAAAATCAAAATATCCAATCATCACCTGCACCAGCTTATCCTTTCAGGGTCACTGATGCCCGACTCCAGCAGGGAATACCCTGGACAGATCACCAGTCCATCACAGAGACACACTGGACAACCAACCCTCTGGCAGCAGGGCAGAGGGTTGGTTGTCTCACCTCCAACAATTAAAAAATAAATGACACAAAAAACACAACAGTTTCATTGCATTTATTTTAACCACAGTAATAATAGTTGTTGTTTACTGGTCTTTAGATTATGTTCTTCACTTTTGTCTTCATTTTTGGTGCAAATAAACTGCAGCAGTTTGACTCAAGATCTGTCGATACTTGGAAACGTTACTACATCAGTGATGTTTGCTACACCAAGATGTGAAACACTTTTTTGAGGTTAAGAAGTCAGTTAATGTGTGCAGCACCTCTAGTTATTAAAACTAACAATAGACCACATGATGCTGCAGTCAGGAAGCTCCTCAAGCCGTGAAATTAGGACATCTAGTGTTGTAGAGCGGAACAGCATCCTGAAATGGCACAAGCTGGGGTTTTTAAAGGAAACCCACAGAACATATGCTAAGAGATTAACCAGGTTGGTTAAACTGAAGAACAGATGAATGCTGTGTTTGGGTTGAGCTCTACTCTTAAATAGCTACATACTAGTAGTTCACATGAGTTCCACTGGCCTGATTGAATACTTTAAGATCTTTGTTAAAGTGTGTTGCACGTTATAAATCAAATTTTATTCAACCGTCTGTCATAAAAAGGAGTCAAACTTTTCAAGGATAATATTTATTTCTAGCAGTGCCTGTCTAATCAATGCAGTGTCATGAATACAAAGAGGTTATCTCATGTCACCACAAAGACACCAAGAAAATGCTTCTAATGTAATGAAGGATACGGTATGTAATGGAAGAACATGAGCAGAGTAGAAAGGTACTGTAACACGTAGTGGAAAGTGCCCATAATTTAATATATTTTTAAAACTTCAAAAAATAACAACAATGAAAAATATGTATTTTACGTAAACTGAACCTAATGCTAAACTAAAATAAGCAAAGCTTTACCTATCAGAGAGCAATTAGTAAATATTTTCCTTTTTGATTTGTCTTTTTTAAGAAAACTTACCTAATTTAGACTCAACACATTAACCTGCACAAATAGTCATAATTCTTGAAAGTGTTCACACTTTATTAAATGACCACCTCAGTCAATTTTGTGATTTTATATCATTAATCCAACACAAAGTGGTGCATAACTATGAAGTAGAAGAAACATTATGGTTTGAATTTTCTTACAAACAAAAATCAGAAAAGTTTGTCATCCATTTATATTTAGGCTTTTTAATAGATAGATACCTATAGATACCTAAATTGACAATTGCCTTCAGGAATCACCCATTGTAATTCATCAAAACAATCTACAGATGTTTAATATAATCTGAGTATAATTCTAATCTTTTCATGAAGCCCTCAGATGTTTATAAGAAGTTATTAGAAAACAAATGGGACCAGCAAACACAGCAGACAGGTCAGGGAGAAAGCCGATAAGTTTAAACTGGGGTTATACAGTATTATATGACAGTTTTCCATTGATCATCTTATTATGACACAACTGTAAATCTGCAAAGACAGACACCCACTTGAAATTACAAGCAGAGAATGGAGAGCATTTATCAGTGAAGAAATTAAGAAAGATTCGTTTAACTTTGGCGGAGCTGCAGAGATCCGCAGAGATTCAATTAGAAGAATCTGTTAACAGACAAGTACTTTAAAAACCTTCGTACAAGATGGGCAGAAAATAAAGGGTGTATTTGCAAGAAAGCAGATTGCTAAAGGCCAGAGGAAGCTGCCATGGTCAGATTAGAGAGTAACTGAACATTTTGAATGACATGTAGGGTATCTGGAAGAAGCTCCGTTATGCTATGGGGATGTTTCTCTTCAACAGGAATAACAAGACCAATCAGGGTTGATGGGAGGGTAGAGCTAAAACAGAGCAATTCTGCAAAACAAAAACCTCTTAAAGGCTGCAAAACACTTTTGACTGATTCAAAGATTTCCCTTCCAGTAGGATAATAACTCTAAAGACCTAGCTAGTGGTACAATGCAATTGTTAAAATAGAAGATTCATGTGTCAGCATGACCCAGTCAAACTCCAGATCTAAATCCAATTGAGAATTTGTGGTAAATCTGAAATTTGGTATTTTTAAAGAAGAACAGGCAACTGTCTAGTTTAAAGATGTGCAAAGCTAGTAGAGAAATATCACAAAGTCGCCTTGCTGGATTTAAATTTAAAGGTGGTTTTCAAGTAGCATTAGATAAAAAAATAGAGTTTGAAGGATGAAAATATTTTTAATAAAACAGTCTGCAGAAGACACTGTAACTTCTTGATATTATAAGGTGCATGAAAGAAAATCAGAATCAACTTTCAATACTTTTATTACAATATTAATGAGTCTTATGAGAATGTTAAGGATGAATGTGGCACAATCTTCTTATTACAAACCGTTTACACATAGCTGTTTCTTTACACGTGTCATTGATGGATTTATTAAGGGTCGATTTATGGGGAGAAATCCATAAAAGAATGCATAGCAGGCCAAAAACTTCCTGAAGTCCATTAGGCTCACATCTGCACCAGCATTATTCATGATTCACTCTGTCCAAAGCAACGTAAAATTTTTTCTTGTCATCCAAACAGTGCCATCCGATTGGTCCGATCTCACAATCTGCACAGATCAGATACTTGATCTTTCCCACGTCTTTTGTGAAGCCCACGTTCTCAAAACTGAACATGTCGTCCACCAACCAGTGAGCCGTTAGAGTGTCACCGTCGACTGAGCCCTCAGTGTTGCTGAGGCTGCTCTTTTTCCGCATGGAGGGCAGGAACAGCTGATGTGAGAAGGAGAGAAAACAGGTGACAAGAAAAAATTTGCTTAAGAGCACAACAAGGTTTGTGGAGTATTTATTTATATCTAATCTGAACAGGATAAAGCTGGACGACACTTTGTGTTGTTCTTCCTGCTACGGGTTGCACAAGGATTGCTCTAGCTTCAGAAACACTGGTAAAAATCTTGATCCTTCTCTACAAAGGTCCAACTCCACACCTCAGTAGATCTCTCACACTGAAGTGACATTTAACATTTCTGTTCTAAATAAGACCAATTAAAAAATGTTTTAGTTCAGTTAGAACAACCAAAATTATTTATATTTGCTAAAAGCAAATGAGAAAAATAATATGTAAGATTTGTTTTGTACTGTCTTTAAAATCAAATGTTCACATACAGAATGACTACTACCTCTTTAAATAATGATGCTATGACTTTGGAGACCTATCAGAGGTTAACTAACACATTTGAGAAGAGAAGTTTGGTCTAATTTAACTTCGGACAGTGAAGGGGGAAAAGGTATTTGTGTATTTTTATTTGGTTCCAACATTATTCTAAGCACTACAAAGGTAAATGTCCACTTTCCCCCCATCCTATAAGGATCCGGTTTACTTTCAGAATATGTAGATGAAGGTCAAATGGCTTTACTATTGTGTTGCTTCTATTATGTGAAATTGTACGTGTTTCTATTAAATTAGACGCTGTAAACCTGCTGGAGATGTTTTTAAGGCGTCACACACACTTATCCCCCTACATGTCCACGTTCTTCACATTGCAGCTTGGAATATGGAAAGAAAAACTTTGTATTGTGGCTGCTAGTTTCTGAAAAGTTCCCAGTATCGCATCCGGTTTATTTTTTTACGTCAGTCCATTTTTTGCATCGGGAAACACACCTCGTTTTCAGCAAACACAGCCATCCCAGGACACAACACCTTGGACCTGCACCGCTGACACAGGACGGATTTGATGTTCTTCCCGTCCTCAGACACCAGGTCGGATCGCTCAGTGCCTTCTTTGTCCATGTTGAGTCCTGATGAGCAGTGAGTTTACTTTCATACATACAGATGGGGACGCTTACTACAACGACTCTTCAATCGGGGAATCACATCAATATAAATGGCCATTGATATCTCAGCATTATGCGGTTGATTCATTAAAGCCCTGATATTTAAACGGAACAAAGTCTCAGCTCATAGGGCGATTGGACCCCGGAACTTGGGCTGTGGACAGCGGAAGTATAAGTAGAAACGCTCAGTGTTTTACAAACATTTATCAGGCTGCAAAACTATAATCTCAAATAAATGAGGAAATCAGCATGAGACGCCTCTCAAATTTACGCTAAAATATGTATAAAAACACAGAATTTGACCCACACCAAATGAAGAAATGACTCAGTGGGACGCTTTGAACATCATTCATGCGTATTTACGTTGAACAATTTGAGACGTACCTGAGTTATGACGCTGAGACAGTAGCTATTCAGAAAAACAACCTGCTAACACAGTCAAATTAGCCATTGGAATGCTAGCTGATGTTACGGTGCAACCCTTAAATGCGTCCGAAGCGAAACAACCACCAGTGAGAAGGTACCGCATCCACTGATATGTTGACCACATCAACAAAGGGTTGGTTGAAAGCGTTTCTTTTAACCTTAATGTGTTCAGATAAAATATCAATTACTAATATTCCTGATTGAATTATTAATTAAAAGTTATTTATATGAACTGTCTTTTTAATGCTAGTGAGGTTAACTACATCTTGGACTTAAAAATAAAACTGATTTCATTCTAAAATTTCCTGAATTTATTCCACATTTTACGTGATGTTTTTACGAAACTTTTAACACCTTGAAGTTAATGACCATTAAAAATGAATGGTTATTAAGTTATTTATTAAACTAAGTTAATAACATTAGTTTTAGGAGTTTTAGTGATTTTGAAACCCAAATGATAACACGTGTCATTTTTAACCATGTTTGCCTTTGTTTTTTGGAAGAATTGTTTCACATCTTTATATTCATGTCCTTAATAAGTTAATAATGTGTTACAAAATAAAATTTAATGAAATAAAGTATGCATTTCAAATTTATTGAGTTAGTTTAATTTGTTGTTGGTTTAGCTTTATTTAGTAGAATATGTTCAAATGAAAATCACATATTCTGCTTGTTTAGGATAAGTTTATTTAGAGATTTTTTAAATCAAATTAATAAAAAGCAAAGCAGAGAAAAACACTGCTTACAGCTAATTTTTTTCTTGTTTCCACTATTTTCTTTTCTCACATTCAAACCTGTACACCACTAAGAAATTCCATGTTTTCAAAGTGTGTATGACACAGTAAAAATGCTAAAAAAAAAAAAAAAAAAAAAAAAATAAATAAAGAAAATTATATAGTGCGGTGTTCTTTGACTTCCATCTCTGGTTATTAAAAAATATATATAATTTTTTATCAAAAATTACAGGTGGCACAATTGTTGAAATGTATTTTTTTAATACACGTTGAGTTGATCAGTTTCTTGGCAGCTATGTAATCTAAACTCCTGTTTTCCTGGGGTATAAACAGGAGTTTATAACCCCTTTACATACTTAGGTATGCAAGTGGCCCCAATGCTGAGCCCATATTTATCAACACAGACAGTGAGCAGGATGTTACAGGTAGCAAAAAATGTCAAAAGTGGCGTCTGAATCATGTTGTAGAGATGTTTAGTTTTTTTTTACCCCTGAGGCACAAAGAAGTTGATGGAAAGATTGACGGCGCTAAATACCGGAAAACTTGCTAGAGGCTTCAAAAGACTTAAGACTGAGACAGAGGTTCAACTTCAAGCAGGGGAAAAACCCAAAAAACATGCAGACAGAGGTACATTGTGTTACAGAGGTCTGGACTTAAACTGAGAATCTATAGAAAACGGTTTCTCCTGATGGTACAAGAAAAACATTTCCACTCAACATATCCACTTTAATGTGAGGAGATAGTAAAAAGTTACAAATACTTTTGTATGCAAGTGTTACTGGCTACTTGTGTGTTTTTAAATGTACAGTGGGAAAATAAAACAACATCCTCTTACATATGGAAAAGAATTTATTACAATAATTTTCCAATATTACCATTAATAAATATTTAGATTTACATTTCAAAGAAATGCATGATTTTTATCACCTTCTACACAGAACATTACACAAAGTCAGGGATACTCATGTTTAGTCTTTGTAATAAAGCTTGAATAAGATCATCTAGAAAAAGGAGGCTTTAACAGCATTGTGTACAACCTATCAATGGAATTGCAACTTTAATAATGATTTGATTGAATGCATGGTGAGGAAAATGAGAAAGAAAATAAAATCCCTAAATCCTGGATAGGATAGGCCGTTTTATTTAAAAACATTTCCGTTGGCGTAAGGCACAGGAATACTCAAAAGTTTCTACCAATCATCCAGAACACATTTTAAACCTCATTTAATGATTTACAGTCTTGAATTTAATCCTCTAACGTACGTAAGGTGCGCTAAATGTTTACACCTCTTTACATCTGAAATCAAGCAGTAAAGAAAAACCTCCAGCTGACTAAGATGGAGTTTGATCGCCGATTCAGATCCGTACATTGGTCGCAGCTCAAGAACTACCAACTAAGAGTTTATAATTGAAGCGTTATTCCTAATTGATCTGCGATGGGATGAAGACTTTGTCCCAATGTAACCTGAATTAGGTTTATTTTTACACAGCAGCTACAAACAATTACAGCTTCTCTGTTGCATTGAGTAGTTTATAAGTAATCCATTTTGGATGTTTGCTAAAATGAGGCAAAACATCCAAAGATATTATCAGAAACTATGAATTCACCTGATTCCTCAATAAAAGTTGTGCACGTTAAATTATTCCGCTCGGACATTAGAGACTCTTCTCATCTGGAGAGCCTGGATTGCTGTTTCAAATTTGCCTTAAAACATTATAAAAACACTGGAGTTTTCTACTGAATGGGGTTTTAGAAATTTCACTTTTTTTTTTTCCTTTATTGCTGAGAAGCCAAACAGGTAATCAATATCGGTATTGAAAACAAACGTCCGGTGACATTCAGACAGTTTCCCACTCCTTACGAAGTCGTGTCTGTTCTCTCCAGCCTCCACGCCGTTGTAGACCCTCCAACCATCCTAACTTGCATGTGAGGGGGGATGACTTGAAGTCCAGGCCTTCTCCTTTAGCATAAATAATATTAATCTCTGATCTCTGAACCCTTTTGTGCAACTGTAACAGACCATGAAGAGGTTCAGGGTAACAGAGAGAACCTATGAAGAGGCTATCAGATTTGGTTAAAATCCCACTTTAATCCTAGTTGAAAACACTATCTGTAACACTTATCTG
The DNA here is from genome assembly GCA_903066825.1 of Alfaro cultratus. Classification (NCBI taxonomy): domain Eukaryota; kingdom Metazoa; phylum Chordata; class Actinopteri; order Cyprinodontiformes; family Poeciliidae; genus Alfaro; species Alfaro cultratus. The sequence continues at coordinate 103,749 of CAEFZX010007773.1, forward strand.
ACAGTTATCATAGTAATAAATAATGTCTGATCCCTCCAGAGTACATTGGCTAGTAAGTGCTACTTTACTGGAGCAAAAAAGCCAAAGCAGAAAGACCACTAAAACCCAAAGTAAGCAACCCAGAAGTACAGAAGGAGCAAGAAGAGACTATACTGATGTCCAGCAGCATTTTGCGTGTATGGGTGTGTGTTTGTGTGGGTGTAGCTGTAAAGAAAAGTAAGTCACAGTTGGGCCTTTCAGAGTAGAGAGTCATCTGTACATCCTCCTTCGAGGCCGTAGCGAAACTCCTGCAGGTTGGAGACGCCGTAGAAATGAATAAACGCTGCCGCCACGACCAGGACATGAAAAATCTGATGAGAATGAAACTAAAAAAAGAAACACGTGAGAAAAAAAAATGGTTAGAAATGCTGGGAATCATCAGAAAATCTCAGTGCATCTTCACTTTTCTGTGTCAATTTTAATGATTATTTGTCTTTTTCAATATTACAACTACACATACACACAATGAGATCAAATAAAAAGTAGTATTTGATCTACTTTTTATTCAGCAAAGTATAATTGAAACTACAAATATAAACCAAGAAAGCAAATTCATTCAGGTAAAAACTAAGTGCTGTCTTTAAATATTACTTGGGTAACTATGCTTAAACCCTAGCTCTGTATCAGCAGCACATGTTCCTATATAAACATTTGACAAATGTCTACAATTTGACACTTACCCAGATGTCACACTTTCCAGGGAAAAAACGTTCTGGGATTCTGGCCGCATACAGACCGGCACCAGTGATGTACATGGCGCCCATCAGATAAAACCAACCCATCTGTCCGACTGTGGTGGCCTTTACGAATCCTTCCTCGATGGTGAAGTGCATTGTGGGGACAATGCCACTAAGTCCAAGACCCATGAACACGCCTGAGCAAAACAGAGGAATGTGCGTTAAATAATTTCAGACATTAAAGAAAAAAAAGAATCACCCATCTTTAACAACGTTTCCTATTATTCCCTCTGCAACCTTTGCAGGCACAAAATCCCACTTGTGAAAAAATAAAAGCATGTGTGCAATAAAACTAGAATGAAGCCCAACCAAAAAGCTTCAAGACACAACAGCGTGTTGAAAAAGACATTATCATCACCTGCTCTTGTTGGCCTGTGACGAGGGGTAGCGAATCTGTCCCACTGGGCCACTATGATGGCAGCGATGCCAAGAACACAAACGATGGTGAGGTAGATAAGTCGAGGCTGAGGGGAACAATAGAAGGAGTAGTACAACCAGGGCACGAAGGAGCCCATGATAAGGAGGGCGATGCCCGAGTAGTCGAGCCTGGGGAGAGAAGGTGAGACAGTGATGATTGCAACATCTCCAAACAAGACTCAAAACACTTTCTCACATCTCAGTTTATCAAACAAAACAGAAAACTCCGTCTGGACCAAGCATATGCAACTTAGATTTTTCTAACCAACACAAAGCAGGCAGAGAAGAAGACCAAGGAGGGGCAGTTTTGAACAGCTGGTATGCAGGAGATTTGCTGTAATCCACACTTAATAATTCACTAAAAAGAGCAAAGGGACTGTAAATGTGAGATGCTGCCATTTCTATCTTAACAAATCAAACATCTTCGCTGCGGTTTGCAGATATTCATTTACGTAAAACTCTGTCAAGTTTCCGCCACAGCTTTTCAGTCATTTTATTTGGTTTCAGACTTGATACTCTGCTCGTGATCAGCGTCTTGTTGCGTGACCCACTTTGTGTCTAGCTGGAGCAGGCAGACAGATGGCCTCACATTTAAGCACCGCTGTGCATCACAGTTGGTGTGAGGTATTTGTTCTGATACGCTGTGTTTGGCTCTCTCCAGATGTGATGCAGTGGATTTGCAGGAACGTTTTGGATGTTTGAGATGCACCTTTAGAAAACTTAAGCGATGCAGCCAAGTTTCTATTAGAGGGCAGAGTTTTATTAAGGCAAACCTTCTTAACCTGTCTGGCGTTTTTCAAATTATCTTATACATAAAAATGTAACATTCACATAATCTGATGTAAATTTAATGCAAAATTTAGTTTTTCTTTTCTCTCCCCAACAAGTAAAGAGAAGTTAAGAAAATTTCACATTTTCCCATATAACCTTATTGGGATTGTTTGACCAACACAAAGTCATGCATAATTATAATGTGTAATGTTTATAGTTTTCCATCTTTTATCTTATAAAAATCTAAAAAGTGTAGTATAAAAATGTATTCTTGATGCTACTAATTAAATTACAGAGCTATGCCTGTAATCAGTCTATCCATGTGCAATTTTATTTATTATTTTCTGGCCTTTGTGTTAGTTTTTTCTACTTCCTTACTTGGAGAATGTGCGAGAGACTTTTTCCGAGTGGCAGTAGACAGTATGAAAAAGCCAGGAGAAGCTGAGGCAGAGGACTGCTCCCAGGAAGAACATCCCAAACACAACCTTCTCCTGCAGAGGTGCCATAAAATACATGTTGGGGCGCAACATGGTTAAAGTGCCCAGACAAACGAATAAGATCCACCCTGAAGAAGGAAAGAAATCTTTAGGATCTTCACAAAGTTCAGCATCAAAACCATGAGAAACTGTATATGAGTTTTCATGCTCACCTAACAGATGAGTCCAGATGTTTCCCGTCTCAGTGTGAATTCTGAAGATACTTCCGAAACAGGCCCTGAACGAGGGCATCGGAGGTCGATGTCCATGCAGCAGGTAATCGTTGTCCTTCAGCCAGTCAGGCAGGACATGAAAAGGAATGACCCTCCAGCGACCTTCCCACACCTGCAGCGCAGCAAGAATGTTTACCTGAGCATAAAGGACTAGACCACATGTGAAGACAGGTTTCCTCTGCAGGAATCTGGGCGTTTTTCTGGGTCAGTTTATTTTCCCCCCAATCTTTTCCAAACCAGAAACCTGGACCGGATGTTTGTTTTTTTTTTTTTTGAATGTCACAATGTCTTACAGTCTTTCAACATGTTGAATCCAGCAAAAATGGTTTAAATTTTTATTTTTTTAAAAAAGATTTCAGCTTTCAGCATCTCAATAGAGAAAGAGAGAGAGAGCAACACTCTCATCAAATCCTTTTAACTAGTAAAGTAAGGATGTTTTACTGTATTTATGTTCAAAGATTTAAATTGATGATTAGTTTTAGCTGCTGTTTTTATTGTTCCTAAATGTACATACTGCAGATTTTAATTATTACAGCTCAGTGGATTATCACTAACTTTTTCTGAAATAGAAGAAGTTTTAATTCAGTTCCAGAGTTTAACTGAGTTAAAACCTCTAAAAATGTAAAATATGTTTTTAGATAGCAGGTATTGATCCTGATCAGAGTGGTCCTCTCCATTCCTTCCTCCTGCAAAAAGTTCTTTTAATTCAACGTCCACTCTAGCCATCAATATTGCTGTTTTCTACCTTTTGTTTCTCTTTCCACGGTTTATATTCACACAAAGTTTCCTGATTTACGAACAAACAAAAATCACATGCAGAGAGCTTTTCTAAACTTCCTCTGAAAAACATTTCAATCGCTCTCATAAAACAAACCACTTCATAATGTTTTCTGATCAGCGTCGTCGTGTAAACAGACAAACAAATGTCACAACTTACAGTATTTAGTCACTTGAAACAAAAAATAGCTTACAAAAAGCTGGTAAACAATTATGTGCTTGTCAAGTTACTGAGGTAATTTGATGCAGCAGCTGCAATGGCCATGCAAGTTTGACAGAATGAAGATAAACTAGTTTGCAGTTTTTATCTCATCTGAGAGTGAGAACAGGCAACATTTACTGTAACTCCAGACCGTCAATTTACTGCAAAATGGCATTAGAAAGTGATTCCACTACAGGATGTGAAAGCATTGACGTGAAGCCAACTAGTGGGTGAGCCAACCAAAATGAACATGGGATCATTTAGCCTTTTTGAAATGGGGCCAGGCCGCCCTGAGGGCACCCAGACTGCAGCATTAAAGGGAGGGCCGGTGACGACGAGGGGGAAACTGGAACAGGCTGAAGTTAATTTGATTTACGAAGGCCAAATTTACGAGAGGGGCTTAATTCCAGCCAACCGCCCCAAAAAACACATTACTACTTATTTTGATTTTGGGCGGCTGTCACACTCATCCTCAGCCTGCCATGCATGAAATATCGAACAACAGACCATGTTGTTTCAGACTCAACATGGTCTGAAATAACGATGGAGAATTATTTCTTTATGTGCCACTACATCGTGAGGCAGGTATGTTAAAACATGAAGGAAACCTTAGAGTCTGTGACTAAAAAGATGTTTTGATGTTTGAAAGAGTATAATTTTTGTTTGTCTGAAGCCTCATCAATAATTCATTAATTTTACTAAGATTGTGAGCAGCTCACTTCGAACATGTCCCACAAACTTCAAAAGCTAAAGCAAACTGATATCAGGCTGCATGATAACATTTACTGATTTCTTTAAAAAGGTAGATATGAATTAGTCAATATATATCTACATATAATTTTTATCTTAAAAAGCCCTGAGCGGTAAAAATATCTGAATAACCTAATCGATAATAACATTATTCTTCTACAGCCATTTCCTTTGGCTTTTAATCCACCTACACATCCTATTTATCCACTTGAATCAATTTGTTACCTTGTGCACAAACTCCTCCATTTTCTCCATGGCATGATGAGCCTGAAGAGGTAAAGTCAGAACCTCGCCCACCTCATCATCCTCTTCTTCCTCATCAGCAAGCATCGATGCTCCCTTCAAACAGACAATTGTTCATGAGACACAGAAAGTAAACTTTTCTCTGGTCCTCAACAGAAAAAAACAAACAAAACAGTCCTACCTCTGGATGAACGCCTTTACATGGCCCCTGCCGCCCCCCTCCCTCCTCCAGCAGCGGCCCGAGCTCCATCAGCTCAACATCTGGGACGCTGCAGTCCTCAGAGATCCGGCAGTCTGCATCACTGGCAGACCCGTTTCGGACTGACATAGGGAGACTGCCTGATGACCTGATCAGAGTCCTGTTTTCTGCTTCAGTCGGGACAAGGAAACTTCCTCCTGTAAACCCAGAATGACAGTGATATTTTAACACATCAAAGAAAAATACTACCAGTTCAAAGTAACTAGTTACACTTGTATCAAAGGATAAATGTAATTGCATCCGAACCTTTGGAAGTTAGTATTTGTATCTTGGTGAAAACGTCTAATTTAAGAAGCCCTGTCTATGACAGAGAATTATCGTCAACTATAACAGTCGTTTCATAAGACATTTATTTCTGTTTTATAATGCAAAAACTTTAAAAGAACAACAGGGACTTAAATTGTATGACAATATTGTGTGGTATTTAATGTGTTTTCAATGTAAACACTATGAAAAGTATTTTAAAAAGTCAAAAATACTAACTTGGTATGAAAATATACTGAAATATATATATAAAAAAAGTTTGCCTTCATATATAGAGAACTTATTACACCACCTAGATCAAGTAGAGTTATTATTCTGCTAATCAGCACCGAATGGCAGCGATCAATCATATTTTTAAGCATGCATATAACATTCCTCGATTATTTCATAATCTAGAACAAACAAAGCAACATTGTGGTTTGTGGACATAATCACTAGACTTTGTTAACACTGAATTAATAATTCCTATCAGAACATTTTTCATATGTATAAAATAATCAATATAGGATCAGAATCTGCCCAATTTTCTCTTGATTGTCTCGGATAGATGATCAGTGATTTAAAAACTAAAAGGTCAGAGAAAACCCCAATGAATCAAAACTCCAGCTGTTAAATTTAGAAAAAAAAACCTAAAGCTTGTGCAACAATTTAGTTAAATCTTTAAATTCCCAATTTTTCTACTGCATTTAAAACCTGCTATCCCCATCTTAAAACCTGCAGCACATTTTTTTTCTTTTTTACATACAATAGTGCAAAGAAGAAAAATAAAAATCAGAAATTGGGAGTCGGCAAGTCAGTTTTTAAAGAAAACCAATATCAGTCAAGAAAAGCCTGTTCAATTCATTGTTAGTAAAACTTACATGCATTTTCACACAGACAAAATCCTTTCAACATGACACACAAGTATCATAAAACAAATTGCAAAAGGACGAGATCAGCTGTAATAAATACACATTTCTCCTCCCTTCTGTGTTTTATTTGTATTTACTGTGATTTCATTGAAATCATTTCAAAACTCTGTTAGTTAACCAGGTATTATACAAACATACACACATAATTAAAAAATGCAAGTTCAGTCAAGCGCGTTAAACAGTCTAACATAACTAATCCAAGTTAGACCACAGATTCATACAGCATACATCTTTAAATCAAGCTGAACTAGATTTTCAAGTCGAGCCAACTAACAAAAGGAGCTCAACCAATACCAGATCCAACCCACCAAATGTTCAAATCACAGGAGATTTTCAATCAGCAGGCAAAAAACTCAGCTTCTAATTTTCCCCTTTGCTTTATATTTTTACTTAGCAATAACACCCTTTGTTGTCGTTTTTACAGTGTAGTGTGGATTATTGTTCACTATTGTCCAAAGGCTACTTAACCAGACAGGATTGTTTTATATTATTATATTATGAGGATGATTTCTGAGGTGATGCTAGGTCTAATAAAGAGGACTAAACCTTCAACAAAGTTAGTGTTAGAACTGGAGCCAAGCGGCTTCCCGACGGATGTTGAATAACATCACAAAGCGTCTGACGGAACATGGAGAACAAAATGTAAACAACCCTAAAATACAGACGAAGTCCACCAAATGTGGGGGTAATGTAAGATTTGTAGCTTCTAATAAAAATATACAGAGTTAGTATATACTGACAACAGATGAGGTGGGTAAATCATCTAGTTTTTAACAACCTGATAAATATCTGGTTGCTAACGTTACCTGTTAGCTAACCGAGCTCCACCAGCCGAACAGGAAATTGATTCTTTTTCAACGCACTTGCTGCCAGAAATACAGCGGTCCAAACACAACGGCAGCCGGCCACAGGCTCAATTAAACACTCAGCGGGGTTAACACTGTCAACAAATATTAATTAAATGTCCCTAAGTTACCTGACGAGGAAGACTCCTAACCAGGAAGGTAAATTATTTATGGTTGTGCGAAACAAAAGCCACTTCCGGAAGTTGAAGTCTCTTAGCAAAGCTGAATCCTGTTCTGTTCTTCCAAAATAAAAGCAGAAATCAAAGTCGTTTATTTGCGGCGCTGGCCAAAACATCGGAAATTTTATTTAGAAAGATGTCCAGCTGGTTTATTTTGTGAGAAAAATGACGCAATAAAATTACACAAGAAAAAACTGAATGACAACATCCGAAAACCGTTCGACATTAACAATATTTAGCATTTCTCCTTTTGGGGCGAAGCGGAATGTGTCTGCATGTACATGACCAAAACTATTCATACCACTGGGATATTTAGGTTTAAAATGACTTGCATTCAACCAAGAAGTTTGATTCTGATAGTAAATGAGTTAGGCATCTCTCAAAGATATTAAAATAATGTAAAAGAATTGTCAGTTTACATGATAACATATTTGATTTTTTAAAAAAATGACATTTCATTAAAAACAGCGTGTCATAAATGATTTACAATACATTTTCCAATAATCAATGGATGATTTTTTTTATTGAAATGATAGTAGTACAGTCCTTCTTTTTGCATGTTTCTGCTAGTATTTAAGGTTTATATTTGAAGAAAGAGCTCCAAGTTTTTGAAGGCGGAAGGCCTCCTTGACATCACCCTAATCTGTAAATCTGTCCACAAATTTTATGAGATTTAACACGTAACCCCTCCAAAATGTTATTACCTCAACCCAGCAGAAATAAGTAGGTACATTTAAATAATCAAATTAATATTTTTTTCGTCTGTCGCAATAAGTCTAAAATTTTTTTCAAAACCAACAGACTTAAAAAAGTAACAATTATATAAATAAATAAAATATGAGCAAAAGAACCATGCTCACTGTGAAGTACGGTGGAGTACCTGCAGTGTTTCACTTTTTCCACATTTTCTGTTACAGCCTTATTAATTGTACTCAATTAATACACACCAATTCTCCATTAAGAAAATGTGGAAAAAGTATTAGTTTCAGAAGTCTAATAATTGTGCAGTGTATTTTAAAATAATAAAAACAAAACAGAAAAACTACTTTTTCATTAAATCTAGTCAAATTAAAGTTTTTTCTATCTTTTGTAATGTGAGATTAAAATATAAATTTATTCTAAGTCTTTTTACATGTTTTATGAATATGACAGAAGTGGTAAATTTACAAGTAAAAAAATTAAGTCAAAAGGAAGGACACAAAGTTATTGCTACACTTACAACTTGGGAGTAAAAAAACTGGTTATTGAATTATTGAAATAGTATGACATACATTTAGTTTCTTTTTGTAGCACGTACATTAACAAAGTCAATATGGAAATAATTCTTAATATGGAAATATAACCTGGGTGTAATTTCTACATGTCAATACATGTAAAAAAAAATCAGCTTTATAGTTATTAAACTCTCATAGAAAAATTTGATATACATTCTGGTCTAATGAATGAATTTCAGGCACCTTTAAATCTATTATTTATACCGGTATTATTTGCAAACCATTTTACAATTTATATCAGTCTTTCTGAAACAGCTCTAAAGCCATGTAAGATTAAACGCAGAAATAAATGAAGCCAAGTTGTGTTCAAACAATACTTTTTTTACTTCCACAGTAAAACCAAAATCACAGGTTTTGTTAAACAGCAACACATTTACCAAATATTAACTGCAAATACAGATAAATAAAAAAAGGCAGTAAAAAAACAAGAGGCACACAAGGTAACATGATTGTGTTCTATTTAAAAAATATATATAACAAACAACAATAAAATAGATTTGTTCTGCAAACTCCGGTCCATGTCTGCTTTGAGTTCAAGTTTGGCTTTGTGTGGTTTTTAGGGTGCAAATTACATTGGTAATCAACCACTGGTGGTGCTTAAAAAAGGTGAAATTAAAATTAAAACAAGAAAAAACAATGCAAGGTAGAGTTAAAGCTTTAAAATTATGAATTTCAGTTTGACCTCTTAATAGCTGCCAAGAGATTCAGTTTCGACTTTGCTTCTGTGTTATTTTGCTGCTTTAGTCGTCACATGTTTAGGTTAGTACCTTGTTTTGACTATTTTAACTCAGTGGGTTAGTTATTCAAGTTAGCCAGTGCAGCCTAAAATATATATACACAGTACAGACCAAGTTTGGACACACCTGGTCATTCAATGGGTTTTCTTTATTTTCATGACTATGAAAATTGTAGATTAGATTGTAGAAAAACCTGACAGGGCTCACCTGTGAAGTGAAAACCATTTCAGGTGACTACCTCTTGAAGCTCATCAAGAGAATGCAGAGTGTG
>CAEFZX010007777.1:0-25159 GCA_903066825.1 Alfaro cultratus
GTTTTAATTTGTCAAATAACTTGTAGTGATTGACACGATCAAAGGCCTTAGAGGCATCAATAAACCCAATTAACACAGATGAGTTTTTTCTTAAATATGCTCTTGCTGCCTCTTTCAGGCCATAAATACAGAGATCAGTTCCCAACTTGGCTTTGAAACCAAATTGATTATCTGTTGTACTAATAAACTGATTGAGCCGACCAAGCAAGATTTTTTCTAATACTTTAGATATCACACTAGCTAAAGCTATTGGTCTGTAGCTATTAAGGCTACCAACCTTACTAGTTTTGTCCTTAATTACTGGCACAAGGGTAACAGATAATAAGGCATCAGGCAACTGCCCATGGGCCATAAACCCAGAGAAACACATTGCAAGCAGCACAGCCACTTTTTGACTAGCATATTTCAGATGTTCTGCTGTAATATGAATTACACACAGACAGATGTTTGAAAGCATTTATTTCCTTCAATCTAACGACTAGTGAAAACATGACATTTGAAATTAAAATATTGCATCAAACCAATAAAAATGTTACTGAAAAAATGTAAAGGATCCTTCATATCAACGGTTGTTGTTTTTGAAAGGTGTTTTATTGAATGACAGAATGTAATTTTATTTCAGTATTTTCCAGATTTAGAAAGGTTAGAAAAAAATGTAAATCTAGCAAAATATTTGTTTTCAGGCTATGATTAGAATGCTATTGTCAAAACGTTTTTTAATCTCCTTCCTTCCATCCTTTCTTTTTCCCGTCTGTCATTCATTGAATCCTACTTCCTCTCGTTCTCCCTCTCTTCCTTGTGTCCTCTCTATCCCTCCCTGCATTTTCTCTTCCTTTCTTTGTTCATCCGTGTGTCCAGCCTCCACTCCTTTACCTGTCTTTCTGTATTTTCTGGTCTCTTCTTCTTTTCTACCTTTTGTTCTTTTTCTCCTTCGAGCTCCAGGTTTGAAGTCCATCCGCTACACAAATTGCCGTCGTGAATTTGCAGTGAACTTTAATATTGCACAGTTGCAGCGATCGTGAAGGAAGTTCGGTCCTGAGCGATGTGTCGGACCCTCGAACGGTACGTCTCAATTTGGCCTGGGCTGCGTTCCGTTCCACTAAACGCGTCCCGCGGTTCTGCACGTCTTTATTCGGGTGAGAGTTGCTCAGTATTGATTCATAGATGACCAGAAGGAGCTTTAGAGGAGTTGATCTTTTTGACCAGAACCATTTTTGTGAAACTATTCAACAACAACAAAAGAAAAAAAGCCACTTCTGAAGAGTTGCAGCTTGCCTGAAACTCTCCATGCGCCGTGAGGCTCTCCAGAGAAGGTCACGGCCTAATGCGTAATAACTGCCTCTCTCAAAGAGTCCGTTCTGCTATTCTTCTATCTCCTTTGATCGCTGACTCCCCCTCGCCCCCGTCCACTCGCTCTCTCTCTCTCAGGTTATCAGAAGCAGAGGGGAAAATGAAGGCCAAGTGCAAGTGAGCAGCACTTTGCTAAGTAGTGTTGGTATTTTCCTTCTCATTAAGTCTCAGTCAGAAGCCCTCTCAGGCTGTTTTCAGTGGAATAAACACACACTTTGCATAAAGTTGTAGATTTATTTTTTTTAATGTTTTTCATTAATTTCATGAGTCTGAATACGACTTCAAGGCATGGGGGAGATAAAATGGCCAAAGATGAGTTTGTCACAAGCTTGCAAAACTAAATAGATTTATTTTCTTATTATTTCTTATTCTGATATCAAAACCCATCTCTTTTTTTTTTGTCCAGTATTTTTCTACTGCAGTAATGTATTGGCCTGTTGAATATTTCATGAAAATATCCGAATTAGGTCCAAATAAACGGCTAATTTGTATTAATCTGGTCGTTAAGCTTTGCTGCTTTGACTGAACGGGATAAATTCTGTCCCATGCAAAAGTATTCAACTTCAACTTTTCACATTATGTAATGTGACAACTACAAACTATTGCATTTTGTTAAGATTTCATGTGATGGATCAGTACATCGTTGCAGCAAAGTAAAAGGTTATGGTTCTCAAAACTTCCTCACAAGTCATTTTTGTAAAGTGTGGTACTCAGCGTCAATTTCGTCTCATAGACGTAGATAAAATTTACATTTTGAGTCAGAGATTTGTTGGGTTACAAAACAATATTTCTGAATGCACTCTTCTTTTATGCAGTTAAAGATGGAGATGTACTGAAACCTTTCAGAAGTCCTATAAGACTCTTGCAAAGGGAGCTAACGTTCCGCTTCCAGCATGACAACATAATAAATCTACAGACTCAGCTACGATGAAATGTGTTAGTTAGTCACAACACAAATTCATGTTTTAACTACCTTCTCAAAATCCAAACCCCAAAAAGGGATTGAGAATTTGAGGCGAAGCTTAGAAAACTGTTGCTGTCAGACTCTCTAGATGTGGTCTGACTTATAGCTGGGGTTATTGTACAAAGTAGAATGGGTAAGAAAAGACCTTTTTTAGACTTGTAAAGCTGCTAGGGTCACACCCAGACCTGCAGCTGTAAAATGCAGGGGGGAAAAAAGGTGCTTTGTAATATCACAAAATGTGAAAAAGTTTCAGAAAACGTTTTGCAAGGCTGAGCAATACATTTTGTAGCTGAGAAAGCAGATTCGTTTTCTTCACTTTCTTGGCAAATAAAAGGCTGTAAGTCGGTGAATCTTGGTACTTTTACTTCAGGCTCGGCTCCCATCTTCCTCGTCCTGTGGAACACGTCGACAGAGACAGAGAGGAACAAGAATGACAGTGTTGTAACGTAACAAGATGGTAACGGCCGTCCTGGAACTCGGGACCGTCTACAAGCTTTAATTTAACCTCCTTCGTCGACAGGTAGATTCTGCTCTGCTGCATCCAGGCTAGCGCTGACCTCAAATCACCTTTTCGAAGGGAAATCTTGCTCACTAAAAGCATAATTGTCTCGAGTGAATTTGCTTTTGGGTTGCACTTTCAACACTTTAATAAAATCTAATCAGTGTGTGGTTCTGCACATTGTCAGTGTTTGTTAATAATGATTAAGTCTGATATCACAATGAACAGTTTTATGCTTCATGTCGTGGTGATTTCTTTTGTCTGGAAAAGTTGTGATGAGTTAGACAAATGTGTATTTTGTTGTAGTGTCAAAGATAAACGATACCTTGGTGGTGTAATATTTTTATGGTTATTTCTTCCCTTCGGCATCTTTGTACTTTCGCATCTTTGGTCATTTCAGTTTGACACGCAGGAAATCAAAATGGCTGCCATGTTGTAGTGCAAATCCACCACGAGTTTTTTTTTTCTCCAACAAGTTATTCTTTATATACTGTACTCATAGTGTAATGTAAGGAAATGTGGTTTTGTGACTCTAGTAAGTCGTATCTACCAGTAGGACGTTACTCAGAGTTACTTAGATTTGGACTTTGGTCGTAATCTGTCAGATAGTCCATGAAAGTTTAATGATCCAAAGAAGTATGGATCTTGACGGATCTTCACACTAAATATATATTTTTTAAGACAACAGAATCAACAAAACTCCGTGTGAACTTTTCATTTTTAACAAACCACAGTTGCAGCATGATTGGCCCAGAGTATACAGTCTGTATATATTCATGCTTTTATTTTTTCTGCCAACCATTTGGATTTAACCTTGTTAAACCAATTAAGTCTCCCATTTGATCATTATTTTTTGTATAATTATCTGTCATCTAGTCAATAAACCAAAGCAGCAAAGATTTTTTTTTAATTTTAAATATGATGTCAACCAGTTGACATAGTGACAGACAAACTGTAATATAAAAGCCAGACAAGGCAGCATTTTTAACTCTTTCAACTCTTTATACATGTGTGACATTAAAATAATGTTGATATATTGTCATTTATCCATCAGTAAAGTGATAGTGCAGAGGCATTTTAGGGAAAGTTGTGAAATTTGAAACACAAGGGTTTAGTTTTACAGACAGGCAAAAATGGCCACTTCTAGGTTTACCCGCCATTTTACCTGAAGTAATAAAATCGTCCAAATTTTTTGTGCCTTGGAGAAATGAAAGACGTCACTTCCTCGCCGTCAGACTTTGCTATGCGGCATTTTTATTTGCCCGTCTAACGTTGAAACCGAACAATCCTTTAGTGACAGCTTGACTAATTGCAGTCAGATTGATTTCTGCTGCTGCACAAAGATAAAAGCACAAGACAAAAGCACAAGAATACAAAACATTTGTCTTCCGAGACAAAAAGTAAACAAATCATTTACAGTTTCAGAAACTGCATTAAGACTCTGTATGAAGTTTATGTATTTTTTAGTTATTTTTTTATGAAGGTATTTTGATATTTCAATTGTACTAAGATATTTGATCTAGAAACTAGACAAAGCTAACTTGCAAGTGACTTTTCAGCAAGATATAGGAGTTTGTTTTGAGTCAATAATCCTTAATATAATTTTTATTATTTTTTTTAAATACTAGTTTCAAAGGCAGATTATTTCACTTATAACAGGGGGGAAATGTCTTGTACTTTCAATAATCTGCCAGTGGAAGTAGTATTTTTCATTAATAATAAGGAATTGTTGACTTAAAACAAGCTTTATATCTTGCTTAAAAGTTACTTATAAGTTATTTTTATCCTATTCCAAGTGTACAAATATGTTTCTACTAGAATGTAGACTAAAAATACTTAGTGCAATTGTATTTATTGCAGTGTTTAACTGAGAACTAGTTGCGAGTTAGACACCACTTTTCAGCAAGCAAAACTAAATATTAAAAATGACAAAAACAGAAGTATCCAACCCCAGCGCTTAAATGGTTTGCAGGACAGTCCGGTTGGGAAATGCAAGTCGCCTCGCCTCAGTCAGAGCATTTCCACAGAAAACGAGCCGAATCTGAATCAGCTTCTTCAGTGTTACATCAGTCCTGCATCGCTTTTGCTCACCGAGTCGGATTTATAAAAATAAATTTAAAAAAACGGTAGAAAATCTACCTGCAGCACCAAAACATGAACTCACAGACACATGCTGAGTTTTGTTCACAGGGTGTTGGGGGGACAAATTGAATATCTTGTATGTGAGGCACCTTCAGGCAAAATATGTTCCGACTACTACGCTCATGATTTTCTTTTTCTTTTTATGTTGTTGCCTACACAACAACCCCACCACCCCGCCTGGCCAATGAGCCATATTGCGCATATATATATATTTAAAAATGACCACTGTATATAAGAATAAACAAAAGTTTGGTTATGTTGAATGAGTGTGTTAAGGATGAGAGAAGGGAGAACGGGGCAGGAGGGGTTCTGCCAGAACAGGACATAAATTGCCCCCAAAGGCACTTTTCAATTTTACCCTTATGACGGGAGCATATTTCCCCTGTGTTGTGCTCATCATCTCTATCTCCATCACACACACAAACATTTCAAGCCCCCTCCCCCATTCTGCATCTCCTCCCAGCACTTCCCTCCGTATCCCTGCATGTTCTCCTCTTCCTCACCTACTCCAACATCTTTGTGTATTAACACTTGGCCACTTCTCAACAGAAAGACTGCCGCATCCGTGCATTTTCCCCTTGAAAGATACAAACGGCGCCGCGTGAATCCTTATTTTTCAGTCGCTTATTTTACACTTCGAGCCCTCTGTGTGTGCAAAGCTAATGAGCCAGACGTTTTTTATTGTTTTGTTTTTTTTCTTCTTCTTATGTGGGTCGTCTTCTCAGGGTCGCCCTGCGAATTTGCCATCTTTCTCATCATCCTTGATTTTCTCTGGATCGTGAAGATTTAGTTGCGGCACTCGCAGCTGAAGAAGAGCATGTGGAGTGTGTGTGTGTGTGTGTGTGTGTGTGTGTGTGTGTGTGTGTGTGTGTGTGTGTGTGTGTGTGTGTGTGTGTGTGCGTAAGTTTATTTGTGTGTGTCCAAAGCAGGAAGGAAAAAAGAAAAAAAAACTGGGGAAATGAAAATAGATAATTCTTGGCAAAAAGCTGAGAGAAGCAACTCCGACTATCTGCCAGGTTCTCAGCATGTGTGTCTTTGTCTGGCGCCGAAGGAAGAGTGCCCAGCACAATGCCCTGCCAATCACTTATTCACACATTTCACTATTGTCTGTCTCGTTCTCCATTATGGGCAAACAGTCTGCCAGTGGTTTATAATGTCTTTGAAGTTGACTGTAGGGGCACGTGTGGGAGTGACACCAAAGTTAATGAAAACTTCCCCCATTATTCCACGACAATCCCGCGTGTGCGGTTTTCCCGCTCACACTCCCAAATGGGTCGACATATCTACCTCTCGCCACGCTGTGGCTCGGCTCATTGTATCTGCAGTCAAACAAAGCCAGTATTCAAGCTCACAAAGGATGCAGCCGTGCAGCTTTAGCC
Source organism: Alfaro cultratus (assembly GCA_903066825.1). Lineage (NCBI taxonomy): Eukaryota > Metazoa > Chordata > Actinopteri > Cyprinodontiformes > Poeciliidae > Alfaro > Alfaro cultratus. The sequence goes on from CAEFZX010007777.1 coordinate 6,335, forward strand.
ACATTTCCATAATGGATAATGCCGCAACCGGGTTGTCAAAAAAGATTGCCCTCTGTTGGCTGTCGGTAAACGTACTTTCTGGTAACAAGGTAGGAAGATAATCATTTGTGTCACCTGGTGTCAGATATTTGGCTATTGTAGAGGAAGTGTGTGTTCACACTAGCCACTGTTTAGTGCACTTTCATCATACTCTAGTTTTTTGCCTAGAAAGTCCGGTTCGTTTCAGGGGATGTAAATACGCAGTCGAACTCTGGTGCAAATCAAAATGGCAAACTCTAGAGTCCTTTGTCTCGGTTCGGTTGAAGAGAACTCTGGCGCGGTTCTGATGTATGTGTGAACGGCAGGTGAACTCGAGACTGATTCCAAAAGCAGGAAGCAGATTTGGAGCGGGGCATTCTGGGTAAATACAACCAAAACCAACTGGTGTGTCTAAGTTAGCCGGAGAAGTGGCTTGTGGTCTTTTGTCAAAGACAAAAGAAAAATCCTACACCTTCTAAAATCTAACGCCACTCTACTTTTGTTTACATTGCATGAAGAAAGATGCGTTCAGTGTCTTCTACAGAGGTTCTTGTGTCGTTACCATCTGCCATTCTTGTTGCAGCGCCACCGCAGGCGGAGGGGTGAACGGCTTGCTCATAGGGTTTGGTTTATTTGACACAGTGTCCCAATGTTGCAGTTTTGGTCCCCAGTTAGTTTGAGTCGACCAGACTTACTAAACCATATAAGCTAAAGTTTAAATGTAATATTTTAGTTTATGTGTACATATTTCAGACATTAAATCAGATACATTATGACCTGATCACATCAAACATAGCGCCTTGGGCACTATGTCAGCTGCTTGTTTTGATGTAACGAGCTAATAGGGTTGCTAGCACGTCTGCTATTTGACCCCCTTTGAAAACGGAAAATAAAAATATTTTTGTCACTTCCTACAAGCTTTGCAGTTCCGGTATTTCTTGAGGGACTAGTGAAAGACCTGTGTTCTGCATTTGAAAATTCAATTATAGGTCAAACACAAATTCACCTTGCTTTAAAAAAAAAAAAACTATAAAAGCGAAGCTGTGGACTTTAGAGGAAGGTCTTGGAGAACCTTTATTTTTTTTTTCCCAATGAATTGCCAAAAGGATTATTGATTGGTGACTAAAATTAAGCGACTCCAGCGACAAACTGCTAGAGAAATTGTTTTGTCCTCACCTCTCAATCATGCATGGCTTACGCAACCCTCGCTTGATTAAAAACATTAGCAATCACCTGCGGGGCGTGTTACCTGACGTGACTGCCACTGACTTTACTGCATACTTGGGCACCGGATAGAATTCTAATTAATCACTGAAGTGCTTGAACAGCAGCTTTGTGGGTCTTGTGCATCAGGGTATATGAGCAAGCGGTCAATGAGTTGCTAAACCACAAGACTGCAATGTGTGGCTCTTTGGACGTTCCACAATTGCACTTCATAGCTTTGTATGAATTGTTTTAAAAAGGCAAGTAATGTTTTTAAATATGGATGTAATGACGAGGTTTAGGACGGGTTCTTTTCTCCATTTTTGCAGCAACTGATAAGTGTTTTGCTTCGCTGTGGAGGAATGTTGGCCCACTCTTCCTTGCAGAAATGTTTTATTTCACCCATGTTGGAGGATTTTTCAGTTGCTCAGAGGTTGGCTTGTCTGTGTGGTTCAGATCATTGTCCTGCATCATAACTCAAGTGTGCTTGAGGTCATAAGGTCGCAAATTCCTTAGTGCAGAATTGAGGTTTTTTTCACATACAGCAGGTCTTCCGGTACCTGAAGCAGCAAGGGAGTCGAGTTTGACTTTACATATGATATAAGTCCTAAAACATTCGGCCTTTTCTATGCAACACTTTCTAAAAAGAGCTTGGGATCACTGCAGTACTTTTTCGGGAAATGTGAGATGAGTCTTTGTATTGCTTGTGGCCAGCAGAGGTTTTTGACTTGGATGTAAATTTTCCCCAATCTCTTGGCTCATGTTGAATTTTGAACTCTGATCCTGACTGATATAAAGTAGGCTAATGGTGTCATAGATGTTGTTCTGGTGTTACCCTTTCTAGACTGTCAGAAACGTATTCTCCCATCAGTTCTTTCTGTGGAAAAGCACACAATGTGTTGCTTTGCTTTAAGGGATTTCTACAGGTCTGGCAGTGATCAGATCTCGGCATGACCGGTAAAATTTAGCACGGCGTTAGAAAGAATCAGGTTAATCACAGTTGATTTGTAATTTAAAAAATAGGGGGGCATTTCTTTTTTACTCCTTGGGCAGGATGGTTTGGATTGCTGTTTTTCACACAATAAGTAAAATCCTTTTTTTGAAAAATAGATCTTGCATTTACTCAACTTGTCTAATACACAATTTGTTTAATCGTGTAAAACGTTGTAATTCACCGTTTCATTGAATTTAATAACTACTGCATGTCTGTGCTGTAAAAATCCAAGTATTGAGATATTTGCAAAAAGGTATTGATAAATCACAATGAGCAGAGACAAAAAAAACCTTGAAATAAAGCTAAGTAAACAGCTTTCCTGTGCAGCCTGTGACAGTTTCTTTTGCAGTTTTTGAAGTTCACTGGCTGGACTGCTAAACCTCAGTTGCATTGTTGCTTTTTGGTGACAATTTTACAACTCCATAATTTGGCATTTTGACTTTAATGTCATAATGAAGCAAAAAAAACAACAACAAAAAAACTTCCAATCAAGTGCGACTCAAACTATTGCGAGTTTCATGAGATGGAGGGTTTACATCCTCAGCCATCCTCTTCTGCCTTCCTATCAGTGTTTTTGAGCATTTCTTTTCTTCAAACCAGTCAAAGTGCTAAATTGACCCAAAGGTTGCTGAGCAGAAGTTATTTCTGTTTTGCCAAACACAAACTCTATACTCTTTGGTACACTTGTAGTTCAAAATGTTTGCTTGGCTAAGAGCTTCATTTTTTGTTTGTTTTTACAGCTCTGGTCCCTTTGAGAAAAGAAAAGTGCCAAACGTACAACTTCTGTTTTGAGTTTAAATGTTAATAAAAATACTTAAACACTAGAGCCCTTTGTATTGCCTTGTTGCTCAAAATGTGCTACCTAAATAAAATTACCTTTACCTAGATTACTTGAAGCTCTACTATGACTCATGTAACTTATTGTTGTTTTTGCTTTTTGTTTAGGTCAGGATTGAGGTTTGTGCTCCAGCTAGAGACTCACTTACTATAAGCTAAGATTATAAAAACCATTTTGGGTGCCGTTTAAAAAGCTATTGAGTCTTTTTGTCTCTTCATCTGGTTGTTATAAATTCTGATTGAAGCAGTTTGAAAAACTCATATTTCCAGTTCTAACAAATGGAGATCGGCCACCAAATGGGCAGTTGCTCAGGGCGACATTAGAATGGGGGTCGCAAGACCATCAGATTTGAAAAAAAATAATATATATATATATATATATATATATATATATATATATAGAACATGTCTGTCAGATATGCATATTCAGCCAGTGGGGAGTGAAATAGAGAGACTTGGTCGCCTGCTTTGTGTGGGAATGAATCAGGGAACCATTTTACAGTGTAACTGCTATAACCACCATTCAAAGAATCATTTTTAGATTCATTTTGTCACTTTTATGGAAACGCATAGAAATTAAAAATATATATATACTCTGATAGAAATTTGTCACTATGATTTTTGAGCCATATATGCTATAGACCAATGTAGCTATTAAATAGCATCGTTTTTCAGGAGTTGTTTCTTAATTAGCGGTTTTTGTTCAGTTGATTCTCTAACAGTTTGCCTGTGGACCAGTGGACCAGCTTCTGGCTGACACATGTAAATTATCTGTCCACTAAGCGTCGGTGTAATTATCTCTAATGATGTCCATTCCCTGCAAACAGTAAATTCACGCTGCTTCAATTTTCTCAACAGAAAAACATTTTTTTGGGGCATCATTATTATTATTCCTTTTCTGTTTAATCAGATCGGATTAAACAAAGACAAGGCAATAATTTTTTTTCCTGATATTATGCCCATTTATTCTTGATTGTATATTAACCATAGATTTACTTTACCAACTAGTTTTATGCCCATGTCTGTACACTTCTATTCCAATAAAACAAGATTTCTTTAATAATCTAATTAAATGCTCTGTTAGTATCTGTTCCTGTTTTCGTGTTTCAATTGTACTTGCTTCCAGACGGACAAAAACTGAGTTTAAAAAAAAGGGAAAGGGAAAAAAAATAAACCTTCACTATATTAGTTGCTCTTTTTCAGATATTTAGCTTACAGTATTCCATGGTGCCGCTTCTGACCCAGTATCCATCGAGACGCCAGAAAGCAGGCAGACTCAGCTGTTAGCAAAGTGGGTCAGAGCAGCTGGCGTGATCGCATGAATATTTAAACCCAAACGGCTCCAGACCTGAAAACCTCAGTGACGACCCTGTCGACGCCGAGCGGCGTTAAACGACGAGAGGACGTTCAACAGCTCCGACTGAGCTACTTATGAGCGTTTCCGTCGACGCTGGGAAAGAGAGAAGTGGAGCGTTGGCTGGAGAGTGACTGAAATGTGGGAAGAATAAAAGTGACATGAAGCAAAAAAAATGGGGAAAGTATTGCTACGTAGGATCAGTCTGAATAATGAGTGCATTGAGAATATGTTCTGCCTGTTTCTTGAAATAACAAGAAGAAAAAAGTAATAAAAGAGCCACCTTAAAAGCCTGTGTGTGTACAATATAACATACCTTTCATTGCCTATTTAGAAACATAGAAGTGAAAGCACCAATTAGACCAGCATATGCCAAGAAATATTAAATGGAAAGTCACTTCATAATCTTGCTGACGGGAAGTCAGAGAGGCAGGATGGATTGACAAGTTTAAAAAAAAAAATTCAAATTAAAAACCAAAGAGGAAAAGCTGGGTAGGGAGAGAATTGACAGGAGGATGGACAGAAGTAGGTCAGGAGGAGAGATTGAGAGGATGAAAGACGAACAAAGATAGAGAGGGCATCCAGGAAAGCGTCAGCCAGCATTTAAATGTGTGTTTTATACCATGTTATGCGTATTCCTCGCTCTGTGCAAGAGCCCTGAGTATTCAGCAGCTCCGAGCCGGCGGGGTGTTCCACAAACCAAAGGCTTCATAATAAACACAACGCGGTTACATTTATTCCTCCAGGCAGAGGAGCGCCGATCGCGTTGCTGTCTGTTCAGAATTAGCGACACACACAGTCACAAGTGACTGCAGACAATCTGTCACAACAAGCTATTTGATGTAGTCCCTCAGAATGAAAGCTCAAGTCGCCGCCAAAACATTAGGTGCATACTGTTGGCTTGTAATAATAGCAATGTGTTTTGTTGGTGGTGGTGCTCTTAAATCACCCCATTCACAGCAATTGTTGTTTTTGTTTGAAGATGTTGGTGTTTGGATGGAAACTTTTGAGTCTTAATAACTGAGACTTTGACTTAAACTTTGAATCTCTAATTTTAGCCTTTTTTCATCTGACTTCTTGAAGCAAAAAAGTGCAAGAGCAGCATTATTTCATGACAAATGTTATTAATACATGGTAGAAATCTGTTTAAGCCAATATGAATATTAACTGGTTCCTATGTACTAATTGTCTTGAAACACTAAATACATTTTCACCATTTTAGTGGTCGTGAATTATGAAGAGCAGTGGTGATGTCACACCATGTGAGTGTAAAACAGAGTTTTACTGTTTTTAAAACGAGGACATTATGAGCAAGGAGCTTTATTAATCTCATAAAACTGAAATTATCTGACTTTGAATCTTCTTCCTTCAGTGCCAGTTTCCACACTGAAGAGTGATGACTACTTTGGTATTGTGTTATACAGTATATATATATATATATATATATATATAGATAGATAGATAGATTTCACTTTAATCATGTTTTGGCATAAAACAACTTTAATTTAGGACGGTCAAAATAGTTGTTGTCCAAACTTGATTAAATTATGCTTTATAATGATTGTATCTAAGTTTATTCAGATACAATGGTGACATTAACTGTGGTCCAATCACAGGGTGGCAAACTAATCAGATTTGCAAATATTGTGTCCAGTAAAGAGGCTGCGTTCTTTCTAAATGAAAACAGTGTAATTCTCTGCATTATATGTATTCAAAATAATTTGCAGAACTTTTGGTAATAGATTATACAGAAAAACATAAAGTCCTACACCATCTGATGTTCCAATTAAATATTGAAAACTTAGACATTTGAGAAGAAAGAAATTGAAGAAAATCCACAAACAAAGTATTTAATGGAGATGGTGAGAGGTTTTTAGAAAGTCATAACTCTGCAGCTCATACATGGTTCACTGCCAAAGAATATAATAAAAATATCCTTCATTGTCCCACAGTGGGGAAATTCAGAATGTAGAAAGATAGACATAGCTTGAGTAAAATCCCATTTTGTTTCTACTAATACTCAACAACAACAAAAGAAAAGGTTTTGTTTTGCAAAACTGCTCTCAATCACCTAATGAAAGGTAGCCCGGTCCACCCAGGTGCTACGGCTGTCTGAAATTGGTTCACGGTGGAAATCTGACTTTGAGAGGGGCCGTCGCCACGGCTACACCGATGTCACAGCTCGATGTGAGTGAGCTTTTTCACTGGCAGCTTTCATTCACCCAATCAAGGCAAACAGGCCACGCTCTATTTAATGATTATCCCAGCATCTGTCCTCCATCTCATGTCTGTGTGAGGCCAGCAAACACCGGAGCAGGAGCCCAGCGAATATGATCCAGCTTAAGCAGCTTGATTCTGGCTCTCACCACGTAATTTCATCTTGATCTGATCGCATTTAGAAGTGACGGCGAATGCTTTTGGGCCTCGTGAACCGATTGTGTGACTGTGATTTATTACATAGTCAGTGCAGGGGTGGTTAATAGAGGATGTGATTACAACGGTACCGTTTAATGCAAGCTCAATAAAGAGCATGATTACAACACTTAGGATGTAATCTTGGTTGTTATCCATGAGCAAGAGATAGCAATCCAAAGATGTTCTATATCCAGTTTTTACTGTTTTTTTATTTTTTTTATTTTTTTTTACTTACAGCCGTCAGGGTTTGTGGATAATGGGACTTTCATTGAGGCACATTCATTCCATTTACTGCATATGCTTTGTTGAGAAGATTTCCTTCTCTGTTGAGAATGACACATCCACTTGCTGAGTTTTTTTTCTCCTCTGGTCACCTGAAAAATGTGACTCATATTACTTGAGGGGGGGGGGAGAAAAAAAAACTTTTCAAATTAATTGTTAATTATTCAAATTCCCTTTCAGACATTTCAGCTCCTCCACCAAGCAACAGAGTGAAAAATCCCGTCACACTTTCCACAATACGCCTCTGTTTTTGTGACTCGGCCGTATGTCAACGTTCTGTTCCTTCTATTGCTGCATATGCATGGGTATGAATTTGAATTAGTGGTGAGCATTTATCGTATCGTTTGTCATTTATTGTGATACATTTCTTATCACGATAATTGATTCGCCGTTGTCCGGATAAATCCCAATTAATGGTGTTTAAAAACCTCTGTTGTCCGTATTGTCGCGATTATTGTTACAGTTTATATCCCTTGTTTGTTCAATAAAGGCGCATCTATAAATAGCAATACATTCGATCAAATGTAGTAACTCTGTGCATGTTAGGGGTATAAATCACACTCCTTGATGCGACTGTCCTAAAGAAGCATATAACAAATGGTTTATATGCCATTTGTTATATGGCAAGAGCCATATAACAAATGGCTTATATTTGTTATATATATAACAAATATATATATATGGTTTTCCAAGAGCAGTATTTGTGCTTGTGGGGTTAGGATTACAACTCCATGCAGCCAAACCTTAAAAAAAAAGAAAAAAAAAGTAATAAATAGTTGTAACTTGTATTGTTATCACAAATTATCATGATGAAACTTTACATTCATAATGTAACGAAGAGCGACAACAATGTAAACCTGTCTTCACCTTAAGGATGATAACCTTAGCAATTGTTTTGTACTCTTTTGTTTGCTTCCTAAAAAAATCCTTTTCTTTGATTACCAACGCTGTAAGTCGCCCCTCAGGAAACTAAGATGCATTTTAGGTGACTGTCCACAAAATGTTCTGTCTGTATCTGTGCATGTGCCATCGACACAGTTTCCTTTACTGCTAGCTAAAGTCTCGGTACATTACTGCCACCTGGTGGTTGCCGTGTCATAATAACGCAACGATGATCAAAGTTTTTGTCATGCGGCCCAAAATCAGCAAGTTAAATGTGTTGTCTGGCACTATTTTCAATGTAACCAAAGCAACAAACAGAAATGCATAATTTTCAAAAGCAATTTTTTTTTAAGAAAGGAATTGATTTCTCTGTTAAATAATACACAGAAAGGAAACTAGTTTGTGTTTTTGGAGAAACAACATTTGTGTTCACTGTTCTGTATTCTGCCTCTCGGAACATCATAATTTGGGAATGAGCAAAGTGAGATCCTTCTTTCTGACTTTCTTTCTCTCTGCATTTTGGACGCAAGTTGATCAATAAACACATCTTTGCTGCAAATCACAACAACGCCTGGAAAGTCCCTAACGGGCGGGATGGAGTAGACAGGCAACAAGGACGGCCATGATGCGAATCTAATGAGAAATAGCAGAAAGGGGGCATGGGTGCTAAATAGGGAAGTGACGCCACAACAGAAGAAAGGCACCAAGAGAGTTTAAAAGAGGTTATTTTCTTTATTTTTCAGCGCAGTGGTCTTTGAGATGAATGTGAAGGATAAAGCTGTTGGTAATCACCTATTACTGTCTGATGGATGAATGTTTACCCCAGCATCGTCTGTTCCGAGTTGAATAAAACATGAAGTGCCGCTTATGTGACAAAACATGTTGATTTGAAACAAAGCATTATTTTTTTATCTTTGGCTGTTGTGCTGACTCTATGAAAACGAGAATTATTTCTGCACTCTCTTGTAACAAATGCAATTGTAATTAGTATACAAGCAACAAATATATATATATATATATATATATATATATATATATATATATATATATATAAAAATAAAGGATTAGATCTCAAAGAAGAAAAAATGAAATATGTCAGTTTTTAGGATTCATTAGAGTTGGTAAGGTGTTGTGATTGTCAGGGTTCTGTGTCTGAGCAAAATTTTAAAAAAGGAAAAAAAAAAAGAATGCCACACAAAACTATTTGTTTTTAGATCAAGGGTTTGTCGCCGTGGAAACCACAGAAAAGTAGAAAACTGTTCCCTCGGCGTCTTTCTAATCCAAGGCTGTTTGACTCATCAGGCAGAAACGATCAAAACACAAACCTATTAATGGGAGTAAATAAGCCAGACACTTAATGTTGCTGGTTAAAAATATCACCTATTACTGTTGTGGAAGCCTGGCTGAAAGAGAAGCTGTTCATATGACAATGACCTGCAGGTTGCACCATGGAGTAGGGAGGAACACACGTAGATTCTATGCAAGGCTGATCAGCTCTTTGATTTTTTGATTTTTTTTCTTGTGATAAGTACTAATATCAACATGCTGAAAGGAGTCCTTCTAAGTTAGATAGTAGAGCACACCTTCAGGGGTCAAATGGAGTCCATGCCTCAATGGTTCAGGGCAATTCTAGAAGCAAAATGGGACCAATGATCTATTAGGCATCTGATTATAATGTAATTGAAGTATAGCGGAAAATAGGTTTGTGTTTTTGCAGTGTAGTTACTACTACAGCTTCACATTTTGCACCAATAACAGAGTAGCTCTCAGAATCCACACAAGAAAAGGTTCTGCTAGGATTCTGTGTTAGGACCTAGCTTCAGAATCTAGACTGAACAAGTATGTATCAGCTTTTTGGCCTTGGGATTGTCTACTTGCTAGCACAGCCACAAACCCAATGCAATTTCAAGGCCTTATTAGTATTTTTCCTTCTGCTTTCAGGTGAGACCGGTGCAGCCCTGTCACGCCCACAGCGACCCCTTTCGGCCCGGACGGCCCACCACGCCCCGGCGCCTATGAAAGGGTACCATGTCAGCCGTAGCATGTCTCAGCATTCCTCTGGTGGGGGCGGAGGAGGCCCCTGCCACTGTACGCCGGACGACTGTGACGGCCCAGGCAGAGACTACTACCATGGCCGTAGCGACGGGCACTACTACTCGGGTGGTCCAACCGAGGCTCTGGCACTGGAGAGGCATCACTCCCACTCTCATTCGCATGCTCACTCGCACTCCCATAGCCACTCTGGCACCTTTCCCCGCTCCCACCCCAGCCAGCACCCGCCTCTCCAGTCGTTCGACTCCTGCGAGGAGTGCCTGTCTTCGGGCCATGGGGGAAAGATGCATCGGATTCCTCCAAACCTAATGGACCAGTTTGAGAAGCAGGTTCCCTTCCACCCAGACGGCTTCCACACCCTACAGTACCAACGCACGGCGAGCGGAGGGGCCGAGCACCGCAGCGAGAGCCCCTCTCGTATTCGCCACTTGGTCAACTCCGTCCAGCGGCTCTTCGCCAAATCCCATTCCCTTGAAGCACCCACCAAAAGGGAGTACAATGGCACGAGGGGCAGCGGGGAGTACCGGGGCGAGAGAGGAGGGGGCCACAGAAGCGGAGGGGAGGAGGTTCACTACTCAGGCCACCAATCTCGCTCGACCAGGAGGAGCAAATCGCGAGAGCGCAGCAAAAGCGGCGACTCTCGGCACGAGTCGGGGCGACGTCACCGCAGCCGGACGGCCGGCTGGTGGAGCTCGGATGACAACCTGGACAGCGACAGCAGTTTCTTGGTCAGCGGAGGCAGACGGGGTTATCCCACTGGACACGAGAGTCTGGATGCCGCCATTCAAGAGCTCACCATGAAGAAACCAAAGGAGCGCAGCGGAGGACCCGGATCCTCCGAGTGCATGGCTTGCACCACCATGGCTCTTACCGGCGGCGAGGGCGGTGGGCACCATGGCCACCATGGTCACTCCCTGAAGCGGAGCACCTGGTCGGCCATGACAGTGAGTCAGGCCAGGGAGGTTTATCCTTCCACCAGGGGAGGAGGTTACGATAAAGCTCTGGTGCCATTGGAGAACAAGCTGAAGGAGAGATCATTCCACTACCTGCAGGTTTGTGTGTACCAATATTTTCAACAGATTCATACAATACAACAGCAAAAGAAACGCATTGTTTCTTTAAATATGTGACGTTTTTCATGCCAAACTGCCACACATATAAGCAGGATTAAAGTTTTCACAAGCATCCCTTCTGAAGGATCTGATGCAGCTCGAGTTAAAAGTACTGTGAGTTTGAGTAGTTCACGTCAGAAAGTAAAGCAGTTTTCCAACAGAGTTATAAATAACTCCTAAAAAGCTATATGCCATAGGGAGAGATAAGTAGTCCACTCCCACCTTCTTTTTTTGTTTGCCACTCACTGCTTCTAATGCAGACACAAAATCTCTCTACTGTATAGAATAAGTACCAATTGTTAGATTTTCCTGCTATACAGAGATAAAAACACATTTCAGGATTATTTAAATTGTAAGTATATACCAAATGTTTGGATAGATTCAACTGATCATGACTGATCAGTAAACAAATTGAAGTGGTTGAAACCAAGGTTCGCATGTTTTAGGTTGTTTTGTTGCTAAGACACTGACTGAAACTATCAAACGTCGGAATGCCTGAAGCGCTGAAGCAGCAGTAAACTCCATAAAAGCAAGTTTCAAAGTGAACTTAATTTCATTCATGACTCAGTCATGTTGTAAATGGTCAATGGACTAAATTTATGTGGCGCTTTTCTAGTCTTGTCTCCTGAATTTACACTACAGCCACATTCACAAACGTCCGCACATTCAGTTGGGGCTTAAATGCCTTGCCCAAGGGCGCATTGACGTGTGGCAGGAGAAACCTGGAATCCAACCTACAACCTTCTAAATGCAAGATGGCTATCAGCTATTCTACCCAAACTCTTTGCTGTTAAATTAGAAGAATGACCAACAAACTAACCTATTTCTTTTCCCCAAAGTGATAACTCTTCACTACTTTAAACCTGTTTCTCAATATTTCACTGTCACTTTGCATGAACTTATGTAGAATATTATTTCATGTAGTGTATGTCAGGAGGCAGCGGTGTTTTCCTTTGGTGTGTTTTTATTTGGATTCTATGCGATGGACAAACACAAAGTTGTGCATGATTGTAATTTGGAGGAAAATTCATGCGTGGTTTTATGATTTCCCCAAAAACTACAATGAAAGTGAAGAGCTCAATACAAATGCATTCAGATTTTTATTAGTATAAAGATTTGAAAACCCTTCGTTTTCTACTGGCACTTCACACAAACGGTCAATAAACTACATTAAAATTTGTGTTAGGAAGAGGAAATGTGTTTGGAAGACTATTTTTTTGAAAGTACTTCTTATCAGACTAATATTGTTTAATGTTGTTTGGTGTCTATAGATGTTTTCATTTCATGGTAACAGTTGAGTGTTTTTACAGTCAAATAAAAAGGGCGGATGCAAGGTGGGGTGACTTACTTCTGCTAAATGCTCTTCTTCAATACGACCAACATCTACACAACCGTATGCAATGACGAGTGGTTTCATAGCAACCGTACACTTCATATAAGGAGCAACCATGGCCTGTCGGTAACAGTGCTGACCTCTATTGGTATTCCATCAGAGTGGCTTCTCCCTGCAGCTCCTACTCACAATCCACATTCCTGATGTATGTTGAAACATTTAAAAATTCAGATGCATTTGAATTCCTCAAGGATTTTTTTTTTTTTTTAAGTAGAAAAAAATCAACTTTGAAGTATCAACTGACGAAAGCGTGCATAAAAGTACCAACCCCCAAATGACTTCCTTGGTATTTCACCGCTAGAAATTATTGATCCACGCCCACATGTTATCAGCCTTTCCTTCGAAACAATCGTGTCTCCTACTTCTTGCCACTCTTGATACTCCCAAACGGAACAGAAACACTCGGATGCCCTTCCACTTCTCCGCCGGACGCAGGCCTCCTAAAATATTACGTGTAATTGCTGCAGCGTAGCTGAAAAGGAAACCAGGTGAGCACAGAAAGAGGAAGAATTGCAAACACACGCACACACATCGACCTCCAGCTGCGCTGAGCTGGAGCTGCCTTGCAGGGCTGTGTTTCTACGGAAACAGCAGGTAGTCACAGGAGTCCCTGGTGTTTTTCCAACTCTCATCCTTTACAGACAGCTGAGGTTTGCCGATAGAAGGGAGATCGAGGTCATGCGAGTTGCCGTTCTGAAAGGATAAACCTCACACAATTTGCCTCCGTTCTTGAGACTGCCGTCGCCTTCACACCTCAGGTCACAGAGAGAACTTCCCTTGCTGCAGATTTTCTCATCTCCGGGTGTCACTGTCTTGGCAGTGTTGGGGAAAAAATGAGGAGGCAGTGCATTGGCTGAATTCTGTGTTGTGTTCAGATGTTGTTGAACCCCACACATTTATAGAACCGATAACGCCTAGAACTGCAAAGATCTGGTTTTGGACAAGACGGTTGTTTTCATTTTGTATAAGGTGTAATTCCTGTATTATTTGAATTATAAAGAATGTTTACAAGTAGTTGGTTTCTTGTCTCCAGCAGGTAAAAATCAACCAGTTATCCGTAATCTGATATATACTAAGCTGATGTACATTCAAGGCTACTTAGCAACAAGCATACTTTACATGTGAAAGCAGCACAAGTGGCTTTAAAAATGGGAAATCTGTCTCTTTGCCCCAGGGCATGTCTGTGTGAGCGATGGCACCATTGCCCAAAAAAAGATATTTGACATGGTAATTCAAACCTTCATAAAAATATATTTAAGATCCAGTCATTTTGTCATTTTTTTCCTCAAACGCTTAGTTTTTGAGACACCAACCAAATATCCTAAGTACAACACACTCCACATTCACTGCAAATCCTTAAGTGCATAAGAAAATTGTTAAATTTAGCCTATGCTTCAACTGCATCTTAAACTGAAAACAGAACTGCAATTTTCGAATCGTTTCTAACAACTTTGGAGAATTATTCTTCTGTTTCATAGTCACAAGAAAGAGTTGAAGCCTTATCTTACTCGTTTGACCCAGATACAACTTTAAAAACTTCTTATTAGTCTGAACATCTTTAGTCGTTTTGTGGCTTGTGAAGAACACATAAGACTTACTTGAGTTGCATGTCCACTCGTCTTTCCCATTTTGAAGAAGTTGCTACGTAAAACTGACCTGTGTCACTTTATATTTATACTCCATTGAAGCAAGAAGACCTGGATTATTAACTAAACCTGTCTATTTTGTTTCATAAGGATTGTTAGAGGAGATTTTGTAAACAACCAATTATTTCGTATCATGAAAATTTGTCCCACACTGAATAAATGCGCTCAAATTGGATTTTTAAAAATTGTTGTTTTTTTTAATTATATAACTGCAATAAAAGATTAAACTATTTTAAGACTCAGAACATATTTACCAGGAGGGAAACAAATGTGGATAGCTCCCATCCAACATAAGGCATCTCTCAAAGGCTCAGATATAGATAATGACAATCATCAAGTCATCAGACACCTACTGTATACTCTTGCTAATGTGCCTCTAATGTTGCTTAATTTGCATTCAAAGCAGGAACTGATGCAGTAGATGAATTAGTACACACCTTCTCATTTCCTGTCAGCAGACTATTAGCTACCTGCCAGCTTCGTGCCAGCTCATCATTCCTCTTAATTTTGTCTCCTCTGCTGTAGACATGTGTGCCTGTGCGTGTTTTCCAGGCTTTTTGCTGTATGTGCCTTTGTTGTGTAATTCCCAGGAAAAACTGATTACATATTCACAGAAGCAAAGGAGTAGTTACCTCTAGGCTTTCGTTGAGGTATAAATAACTGAGAATGAAAACCAAATGTTTGTGATTTATGACAACAATCTTCTGTTTCTATGGATATACTTTTTGGTTTTCTTAGATGTGAACAAGAGTTTATGTTGCTGTAGTTTGCCAATCCTAATCTGTGAATGCATTTTGTTCTCTCAGTCAATTCGGTGCATGTCAGTCTACGCAAATACCAGGTTTTGCCTCGGATTAGGAATTCACCGATCCACTTTTTTCACTTCCAATACCGATACAGATATCTGGGGTACAGTATCGGCCGATACCGATCCGATACAGAAAAATAGAGCTGAATTCACTGAAAACGTTTCTTTTTTTTAAAGAAAAGACATAAATGTACTGAATTACAAATTTATTTGATAACTGCACCAGTACAGCACACTTGGATACACCAATAGCTTCACATGCTTGGCCAAAAAAAAAAACAACCCAACTTTAATTTGCTCAGTTTGTGCCATTAGAAGTATAGCAACTAATGTAAAATAATAATAAAGAAACTGAAATTGACAGAAACAATAGATTGATGTAAAAATAAACTGCAACAAAACTTCCTTCAAATGGTTCAGAAAGCACAATTAGGAATTATAAATACAATACAATATAAATAATAATGAAGTTGCTCAGAGCCTGAGTGGGGTAGTAAATAATTACAATTACTCAAGTGCATTTGCTTGAGTAACTCTATTGAAAAAAATGAGTTATGTGTATTTGTACAATGCTGTACTTTTTACTTTTACTTTAGTCATTTTATTTTGAAGTATCACTAATCTTACTTGAGTAAAATTTCTAGATTCTCAACCCAGAATAGTACAAGAAGTACTATTCTGGGGTACTCTACCCACCTCTGGACAGAGCACAAAGAACAGAATTAGTCTGAATAGATCTGCCCCTATGGATGAGGCACATTGTCACCAATCTAGAATTTTTTTCTGTATCGGGACCGATACCAATATTAATATTGTATCGGTGCATCTCAACCTTGGATCATGGGTTGAGTGTCCAGCCGGAAAAACTGAACAAGACATAGAGAATCTTGGCAAGTTTTACATCACAGTGTCTAAGATAGATAGACGTGTGTAAGGTTTCTCACCCGCAGCGCAAATGCCAATCAAAATGTGTGGCATGCGAGCCCGACACTCTTCGTTCCCTGTCCCTCTTCCCCCATCAACGGCCTGCGAGCGACAGATAAGAAATGATTAAAAAATGAGAATATGGAGCGAGAATGAAGTGAAGTTGGACGAGGTGAGAGAGAGGGTGGAAAAGACAGACTTGGAGAGGGAGCAAGAGGGACGCAGAGATAGCAAATTTCAGGGATAGGAAATAGATAAAGGAGGTTATGGTAGCCAAGGGGCTGAGATAAAGGCAGGAAGGGAGGTTGTGGAAATAAGAGAGATAGTGTGTGGGGGGTGGGGGGGATCTGGAGATTAGGCTGAATCATCTTTTAAGTGATGACCTTAAAAACACACACTCAGCTGGTTGCCAAACCCTGGGGCCCTGACGATGAGTGTCTCAGCGCGTGTAGGTGTTTTTCATTTGGCCCCACACTTGTAGGGGACTGCAAACCTGACAGCATTTGCAAAAACTGGAGGGTTGAGAGGTTTGGTAGGTCTCAAGCTACAGCTCTCAGGTAGAATTATGCAATATAAAACATAATTTTGTCTACCTAAATTTGAACGGAAGATTATTGTACCTCTATGTATCACTACTTTCTTCAAGACCAGTGTGTTATGCATTAATGTTCATTACTCAGGTAGTCGAGGTGGGTTCTTGAATATGTTTGCTTTTTTTGTTTTTGTTGTGTTTTCTTTCCATAAAAATTAATGTAGCCGTTATGAAACCACCACAACCAAACCTGATATAAAACTTTTCCATTTCCTTGTTTGTTTTTTTGTTTTTAAAAAGAAGCAAACTACAGTTTTAACATTGCAGTTCATAATGTAAATAAAACATATTTATAGCTGATAAAATTCATACAGCTTAAAGAAGCTTCACTGTGAACATGACATTTTTTTCCCTGCATATCAGTTCTTCAACTGTCTACCTGTGTGGGTTTTTATTTATTTTTTTGTTTTCCCACCTGACTTCCTGTTGTCACTCCATTGATAATTCTCTCCTGTTTTATGTTTTTTCTCTCTCCTCACTCTGTTTGCCACCTCCTCCACACACTATTTTCTTGTCCTTTTTTTTTTTTTTTTTAACTTCCCTCTGCCTTCCTGCGTATTTGTTTATTTGCTCTCCATCTGTCGGCTTCTTGCTCACGCTTTTTTTTTTTTTTTCCCCCTGTTTCTTTGTGTCAGTGTTTCTCCAGCTGTCAGAGTTTCTCTCTCTCTGTAAGTTTCTTTGTGTGTTTCTCACTTTCTTCTCGTGCCATCTACAGTGAGCGTTTGGAACGTGCGCGTTTGCGTTGCGTGCACGTGCATGTCTTTTTTTTTTTTTTTCTGCTCTCATCACCTGCACGAGCATGAGGGAGCTCAGCCGGTTTGTTTCCTTTACAACCCGATGGCGTGTGCTCGTGTTTTAAGGACTGTGTGTCTGAGTCATCGCTGTCCTTCTGGTCGGAGTGCAAAAATATTTTCCCGTGAGAGAAATGTAATTCTGTCTTTTGGACTGTATTAACAGATATTGTGACAAAACGTTCAATATCTCACCACTAATGAATTCATTTTATGAATGGTGTTTGGTTTTTTTTCCCTCCTAGCATCTCATTTTGCAGAGCTGATCTTACTGTTAACACATTTAGTCTGTTTACTACAATAATAAAAATACCATAAAACCTCTTTTAACACTCATCTCACCGTTTTGGTTTTGCTCATCTAATCCGAGTTGTGCGTCTATCTGGTTATGTTGGTAGCGAGAGTGTGACTAACACCAGATGCGCTTCAGGTCCCTTCAGAGGACTGGGGGGGCGGCGGCTACGGCGGACCGGCCGACAGCGGCGGTGAGATCCCTTGCCGTCGGATGCGCAGCGGCAGCTACATCAAGGCCATGGGCGACGACGACAGCGCAGACTCAGAGACGAGCCCCAAAGCCTCGCCCAAATCCACCCTGGTCGCCCAGAGGGACGCCTTCAGACGCTCCATAAGCATGGATCAAAGGTTAAATGCCACAAGAACTGCATATATGTCACCGCTGATAGAGAGCCCACAGCTTCCCCCATGTCTGGGTTTAAAGGCGAGATGACACAAGCTGCAGTTGAAAACAACCTGGAAGAGAGAGATACCCTGATGTGCCATTTTTGTAGATGGTGAACATTTACAAAAAGATAGAATGTGACTATGGAAGGGAGGAGACTAATCTGGGGAAAAGAAAAGACTAATTCTTCCTCAGTAAGTTGGTATTTTTCATGTTTTATCAAATCTTAAAACACTTTAATTGGCATCATTAAATCCTCAGCTCAAGCAGCCTCATACTTATGTCCTTGATTGTGCCAGACACATCCAGGCTTTCAACTGGTTTAAACGAGGCATGAATGAAAAAAAAATAAATAAATGCTTTAAATTTTGCGCTGATTAAAATTAGGATATCATAGCAACTCTTTTTGCTTAGAGAACTTTGTGTAAGGGGTTTTACTGACTGACCAGCAGGATCCAAGCTCCACATCACCAAAGGGTCAGCTGGCTTTACTGCTGTATGAGCTGTTTCATGGCTGCTGGAAAAAACGAGTGTTTTGCCATTAAATTATTCAGGAAACACTTGCTGCATTCTGGTTGGTTGTGCAGGAGGCGCCATTTGTGCTTTTCAAAGATGTATCGTTACGTAATTGCGCATCTGTTGCAGCCATTTTTGCATGCGAGTTTAAACGTTAAGTTGGGTTGGAGGGGGGGGCATGACCAGCAGCAGCTTATTTAGATTTAAAGCGACAGGACACCCTAAAAGAGCTCATTCTGAAAGAAGCTCGAAGTAGGCAGAACTGAGCAGACTAAAATCCTGTGTAACAATGACTTTGTGCAAAAAGACATATAATGAATATTTGTA